>CAJHQP010000279.1:0-222917 GCA_905132765.1 Moricandia arvensis | reverse complement strand
TTTATATCTTCAAGAGCCCCAGAGTAATCAAGCATTCCCAGTTTTGCTACTGATCTACAATCAAGTTACATAAACAATCTATAAGAGAAATCAACTGTGTACATTCCCATACCTGTGTTTGAAGATTCTATGCAAGCCACCGTATGGTTTCATCTCTAACGCCTGCAACAATTAACAATACGCATCTCTGATCAACCTAACGGAGAGGAGACCTGAGATACAAGTACATATACACTCTAGTAACCTGTGTGAGAAGTGATTCTGCTTCCTCGAAGTTCCCAGATTCGATCTGAGTGAGAGCATTGTTGGTTAACGCTAAAGCGGCGAGAGCGTCTGTTACAGCAGAGGAAGAAGAACCTTCGCGGCTGTTGACGCATAGGCTGAACAAGATTTCAGCAGCTCGAGAAGGCGTGGCGCAGTGACGAAGGAAGAGACCTTGAGGGAGAGCCACGAGGTTCGGACCCGAGCCGCATCGGCCAAGGCAACCGCAGGGATTGACTCGGAGTTGGGGAGGTGCGAGGGAGGTTAACGTCTCGAGGATTTGGAAGGAGCCTTGTTTCCGGCAGGTGCGGTTCGTGCAGACGCGAAGCTCCTTTGTTGATTCTCCTGAGCTCCGGCAGGTGAACGCCGGTAAAGCGACGGAAAACATGACGATAAGAAGAGAGAGTATCGAGGGCGAGAAGAGTTTTTTATTCGGTTAAAGATGCGCGCGTGAGACTAGCCGGAGTTTTTAATCCGGTTCGATTTTGGTTTAAACATCGAATATTCGGTATCCGATGGAACCGAGACCAGGATATAATTATTTTGCAATGTGAACAGTGAAGCTTCAAGCGTGTTTATCCATCCATATACATAAACTAACAGTAGTTGCATTTATATCGTCTTCCTAAAGGACTCGTATACTGAAAAGACACTAGATGTGGCAACTTGTCTTCGCGTGATGACCATGAAGATTGATGTGAGCAAATGTGATGGGCCAAACTTGGGCCAACAAGGTTGGAAGAACATTAAAGCGGATTGGCTTGTGCACGAAGCCGATCAAGAATAAGTCAGCGTATGAGTTCAGGGTTTTGTACGTTTTACTTTTCTCCTTGTTGTTGTTGCCTCTAAGAGCACCCGCAACAGGGGTTCTTAAGGAGGAATCCTTAAAAAAAAAATAATTAAATAATCAATAGACTTCACTAAAAGTTAAGAATTCAATCCTTAAAATCCTTACATAAGGACTCTTTCTTGACGAGTCCTTACACAGTTTGCGAACCCCAGCGACACGTGGCAGATTGCGAGTGGTCGATGATTTTTTTTATATCTTGAAAAAAAAAATTAAAAAAAAAAAAAAAATTAAGGACGCCTCCACTAGGAGTACACCATTGCTGATGGTCTAAGGTGGTTGTGTTAGGTGTGCTTGAATACCTGAGATCACAACAAAGCGAGAGATTCATTAGAGCTTGTAATTCTTTTATGATTCTATTGAAGTTTATAGGCAAGAGATCCACACAAGACGTACTGGTTTGAAGCCAAGAACTTGTTATCTTGCATGTGTTCTAGACTAACTTAGTATGACTGGCTCATACGATCAATCTATTCAAAACCAACAAGTCAGGAGCAACCACATAAAACATACTAAAGTCTTTCACTTTTCATTATTGAACATATACAAAAGCAGGTAAGGAGACATCAAGCGGAAACCCATGATGTATCTGTACTCTCCAGTGCCAAGGACAGCTAGAGCAGTCACATAATCCACTCCCTCCACTGACCTAAACCTTACAGAAAACTTTAACTTCTTAAGGTATCAGAGTTACAAGACCATTTGGGCCACTCTCCTCTTGGAAGCACTTACATATCCACGCAACTAGTCCTCCATAACCAAAGCAAGAAAAAGGAATAAAGTTTATGGAGTAGATAATAAGAAACAATCATTAGATGAGACGTTTAGAAAAGTGACTTTTGCAATCATTATGGACCCAATCAATTGATGTTGCTTGTACAACAATTCAAAATAATACACATTGGTGACTTCACTTGTATTGCTTTTTCTTTTGGTCCAAGATATCTTTCTCCCATTGTAGTTAAATGATTTAGTTACAAGCAACCAAAATTGTATATATAAGAAAAATATATAGAAAAGACCAAAAAAAAGAACATAGACCAAAATAATACACATTGGTGGTGATTTGTGTTGCTTTTTCTTTTGGTCCAAGATACCTCTCTCCAATTGTACTTAAATGATTTAGTTACAAGCAACCAAAACTGTATATAGAAAAAATATATAGAAAACTGAACACACTCCATTGTTGACTTATGAGTTCATCATAAACCCATCTTTGAAAACGGAACAAAGTCCACACGATAATTAAAAGCTCTATCTTCCCCTTCTTCCTGTTTCATTCACATGTTAAATATTTAGCCTCACAGTAAGATAAAAGGGAAAAAAAAGTCCAAGTAATTAAGCCTTACAATCAAAAGTAGCCCAGCTTGAGGGTGGTGCAATGGTGGTTCTTCTATTCTGATACAAATCTCCAGAGAACATCTCACTCTTTTGATTTGGTTTCTTAACATCTATCCCCACTGGTAGAGGTAGAACATATACATTCTCCATCTTCATATCTACCGAACCCTGCATCCCAGAAACAGCTAAATGAATATGATTCAAGATCCTTCTAAGTCAATCTTTCGTGAGATACCATACCGCACGGATTCTTGTTTCTGGTGGTGTTACTTCAAGAACATGCTTAAGAAGGATATCTTCATCAAGGGAACGAGTTCTTGTTTTCGTTGGAGTCTCTGGCTTATGTCCTCTCTCTACCATGTGACTAACTTTGCAGCTTAGCTGGTTAAGTACAGGAGCTGGTTGTATTCCTCCCCGTGAAACCCATTTCTTCTCATTGTATCTAAGAAACACACAAACAGAAGAGAACCAAAAGCTTTAAATTGTGTTGTAGCAGATGGGGAATGCAGTAAACACTTTTAAGCATAGAAAAGAATGACTACTTGGCTCTGATAAACGCGTCGCTTGAACTTCTCTCGAAATGAGGAGGCAGTTCTGATTCCCAATACTGATTTGCCTTAGCATTACCGATAGCTAGATGGAGAGAACAAGAATGATCAAGCTATTGGGATTGTTCAACTACTGAATAGGTTCATTTTGTATTTACTAGAGAAGAGGAGCTTACACTGCATGAAAGCAACCTGATCAGGAAGCCATGTATCCAGAGTTATAGACCTTACCTGTTTCCAAAAAAAAAACATCAAGATCACTAATTTGTATGATGCATGTTTCAAACACAATGAATTACCTGAGAGATGTGGACACCAAGGCTGCGATGAATACCAGAACATTGCATACATATGAATATCCCAAGGTTCACACTTGCCCATCTTGGTGCCCTGTAAAAAATATATTAGATCATCAAACATTACAAAAAAGCTTTTATCATTCTCATGAATCAAAAAGGAGAAGTATCATGATGGTTACTTTGATCTACAATCTGCACATTCTCGATTGTCTGGAAGCTTTAAAAGTGCTTCCAATATCTGTAGTAACCACACACACACACACAGTAAAGACATAACCTTTCAATGGTGAAAAATAGAAAAGATGGGGAGGAAAACAGAGGAACCTTGGAATGCTTGGCGTTGAGCTCCTTGGAAACAGAGGCCTTCCCGTTCATTCTGATGAAAGAAGCTCCACAAAGATAATCACACAGAGAGAGAAGGAAACAATTGAAAAATAAAACAAAAAGTTTGTGTAATAGAGAATTGGAAAATGATCTCGAGGAAGAACGGATTTGAAGGAGGGGGAGAGGGAAAGATCAAAGAGAGAAGAAGAAGGGTGACGGTTTCTCCCTACCCTTTTTATATCTGTCATTACGACACCTCATCTCTAATCTTTCTATCTCTAATTTTGTTTTAATTAAGATAAACAGAGTTAATAACCTGAGGAGGTGAAGACGTTATGGAGACAGTGAAGCGTCAAAGCAAAGCAGATAAGCTTTGTTACAAAGGATTCAACATGGACTCACTCCTTTTTAAACATTCTCACAAATCAGATAGCTTTATTACTTAAGATTCTGTGTATAAGCAGTCACTTGTCTGGATTATAAATTAATGGTTTATAAAAGGGAAAATCTTATAAAAAATCATGAAGTTGGCAAAAGTTTGCATTTTAAACTTTGGAGTTCAAATGCTAACACTTTAAACAATGAAACTTGCTTCAATAACACATTAAACATCGAAACTAACTTACTTGTTGCACACGTCAAAATTGTGACGGATTACTGTTCATTAGCAGGTAAACTCGGGTGACGTGGCGGTTTTTTTTTTTTTAAAAAAAATATTTTTAATTATTTTAATTAAAAGCAAATAAAATTAGATAAAATTCAATATAAATTTTAAAAATTAATACAAATTTAGGAAAAAAATAAAAAACAAAATAAAATTCAAAAATTCAAATAATAATGAAAATAGTAATAAAAATAAATTTATAAATTCAAAAAAATATAATAAAATAAAAATAAATTGTAAAACTTAACTAGAAATAAGAAAAATTAGTAAAAATAATAGAAAAAACAAAAAAATATAAAGTGATAAAAATTTAGAAATTAGGAATATATAAAAAAAATTGTAAAAATCGATAAAAACTAGAAATTTATAAAAATTTGGAAAATAAATAAAAATTCAAAGAAATCAAAAAATTGAAAAATTAAAAATGAAAAAGTACTTGAACTCAAACTTCTTTCGTGTTTAGGTAGGCATATGAGTGTTCGGGTGTCGTTTTTGGATCATTCGGATCCTAGATTTGGACTCAAACAAGACACTTGAAAATGTAAAGTATCGTCAATTTTATGGTTTTTGCTAATTTTTACCAACTTCATGATTTTGTTTTTTTTCAAATTAAGAAAAATATGGAAAAAAACAAAATCATGAAGTTGGTAAAAATTAGCAAAAACCAAGGAATTGACAATAGTTTATATTTTTAAGTGTCTTGTTTGAGTCCAAATCTAGGATCCGAAGGATCCAAACACGGCACTCGAACACTCATATGCCTACCTAAACACCAAAGAAGTTTAAGTTCAAGTACTTTTCATTTTCAAATTTTTGATTTCTTTGAATTTTTATTTATTTTCCAAATTTTTATAAATTTCTAGTTTTTATCGATTTTTACAATTTATTTCTTTTTTATATTTTTATCATTTTCTATTTTTTGTTTTTTTACTAATTTGTCTTATTTCTAGTCAATTTTTACAATTTATTTTTATTTTATTATAATTTTTTGAATTTATAAATTTATTTTTATTATTATTTTTATTATTATTTAAACTTTTGAATTTTATTTTGTTTTATTAATTTTTTTCTGAATTTTTCTGAATTTTTAAAGTATATATTGAATTTTATCTAATTCTATTTGTTTTTAATTAAAATAATTTAAAAAAAACCGTCACGTCACCCGAGTTTACCTGCTAATGAACAGTAACCGGTCACAATTTTGACGTGTGCAACAAGTAAGTTAGTTTCGATGTTTAATGTGTTATTGAAACAAGTTTCATTGTTTAAAGTGTTAGCATTTGAACTCCAAAGTTTAAAGTGCAAACTTTTGCCAACTTCGTAGTTTTTCATGTGAGTTTTCCCTTTATAAAATAACACCTTCTAGGTTCTAAACTAACCCATACATGTCCAAGAAGCTTGGATCTTATAAATATCTTTTATATAAACGGTGGTATCTTGAGTGCTCTCCAGACCACCAAGTGAATAACCGTTCCAACCGTTTTTTTTATATTACAAGATAATACTAACTGAAGATAAGAAAAAAAAAATATCTGAAAAACCAATGGTGTCTGTATTGTCCTCTTCCAAATGGCACATGCAACTCAATATGAAATGAAAAAATACAAAACAAAATAGAGAAAATGACAAATCTGTAAAATCATATATATTCCATAAACACTACAATCTAATTTACACGTGATGACCACACTTTTAGACGTTTTTAAAAGAAAACAGTACGAGACACAACGGACAACGGTTCAATTTCTAAAAATCTCATTTTTGGTAATTTTCTTCCCAAACAAACAAAAAAAGGAAGAAAGTGATTTTTAACCAGTGGAGCTGTGATTGTAAAAGCGAGAACACTGTAAAGCAGGCCTTGAGAGCAGAGGCGCAACTTCTATCGGACACGTGGACAAACCAACGACTGGATCCGTATCCATACAGTTATACGACAAACATAACGAAACAGAGTCTGGTAGTTCAAAACCAGAGTTCCACGGGAATCTCGTTAAGTAGTTATGTTGCAAGAATAGCGTCTTCATCGTCCCGTTGATCAAACTCTCGACGTACACCTCCGGAATATCTCCTGTGAAACGGTTGCTGTTCAAGAACAGAGACTCTGCTCCGGCGAGGGAAGGAGGTAACTCACCGGAGATAGAGTTATGACTCAGATCAACGACGGAGCCTTGAGGTAACAGTAACACCGACGTGGCGTTGATGGATGTGAAGTTGTTTCTTTGTAGGAACGTTGATGAGGTTGTGGAACCAAAGAGTGATTGTGGGATTGCTCCGGTGAATTGGTTCATGCTGAGATCGATGTATGTTAGGTCAGTGAGTGGCTCTAAGGGGATGATTGTGCCGGAGATTGAGTTTCCGGCGAGGGATAAGTACCGGAGAGAGATGGGGAAAGAAGGTGGGAGTTGGCCGGAGATTTGGTTCATCTTTAGGTCTAAATGGAACAAAGGGCTAGAGACGGGTTTAACGTTGTCGGAGAAACGGTTTGAGGTTAAGACAAGGACTTTGAGACGAGGAAGTGTGGTGAGGAACGGAGGGAGAGGGCCTGAGAGTTGGTTATAGCTGAGGTCAAGAGTGTGGAGGTGTGAGAGAGACGAGAAAGAGTTTGGTATAGGACCGGTTAAGCGGTTTCTGGTTAAGGAAATGAGACGAAGGAAGGGGAGGGTATCGAACCGAGGAGGGAGGGGTCCGGTGACTAAACCGGGGTAGAGAACGAGTTGGGTTAAATGGGTTAGATTGGAGATGGAAGGTGAGAGTGAACCGGAGAGGTTAGGGCCAAGAGATAAGGTGGAGACACGGCCGAGAGAGGTGCAAGTGAGGCCTGAGAAGGTGGAGCAAGGGTCAGGGGTTGTGAAGTCCCAAGTTGAGAAGAAGGCTGAACCGGGCATGTCGGTTAAGGAGTCTCTGATGGATTCAAGTGCGGTTAGGTCTGTTGGAGCTAAGGAAGAGAAAGTGGAGTGGACGAGAGTGAGGAGAAGTAAGAAGAAAGTGTAGCTCATGTTTTGATTTTTTTTTTTTTTTGGGGTATCTTCTTTCTCTTTGAAGTTTGGTGAGAGTGTTTTGTATTTAAAGAGAGGGAGAGAGGAGAGCGCGTGGGAGAGAGTAATAATGAAGTCAGAGAGAGTGTGTGACAGTGAGTGAATGTTAACGTTATGGATTCTTGTTAGTTAATTTATTACCCCTTTTGACTCTTGTCGGTGGTGATATTGGCGGTTGTGTTCTCTTTTTGCATTCAAAACTCCTCAGAGGAGGTAACTCAAAGATGGAGCAGATTCATCTTATCCTGAATGTCAAATTCGATTCTGTTTTAGATATACATAAAAAAGTTATCAGAAATATACAGTTTTCCAAATAAAATTTCAGTTCATTTGATTTGATTTTCCTTGCATTATATTCTTTTATTCTCTTGCATTATATTCTTAGCTGAGTTTGTTTGGGATAAGAAATCCCTTATAGTAATAACACACGATTCAATTACTGTACTAGATTAAAAGTCTTTTGGAACTTTGGTTATACCAATTTGTTTGAAATTCGGTTACTCAACTAAACTAGTACATACACATTAAAGTTTCAATAATAGCTCACCTATAGATACTGACTTCAATATGAACACTTTTGGATGTTTGCAAGCTGTAACTAAGTCCAAAATCATCCAAATGTTTGTTATAACTTAGTTTGAATATATTATTAAGGAGTATTATTCCTTGATGTGGAAACGAAATCATCTATGCTTATTATATAACCAAAATGAGATACTCCCTCTGTTAAAAAAATATGTATGTTTTAAAGTTTTCACACTTATTAAAAAAATATATAAAATTTTAGCTATCAATGTTTTATTTTTTGTAGTTAACTAATATTTCTCATAACTTTAATTAATAAGATTTTAATAAATATTTTAAAATTTACATTTTATCATTAACTAATGCATTGAAAATGTAAAAATGTAACTTTTTGAAATGACTTTTTTTTTCTTAAACATGGATCTTTACGTGACCGAGGGAATATTATAAAGTCATGTGAAGAAGATACATGTAATAAACTAAGGGTAAACTCTATTTACCAAACGTTACAAATTGAAATTCCAACTAGCCTGATATATTCTATCCTTGATCTCCAAATCAATCCATCAACAAGTCCTTATCATCCAAGAAAGATTATTTATAGAATCTTGATGTTGCATGTGTTGTATGAAACTGAGACTTCAAGCTTCCAAAATGCACATTAAGTTTGAAATAAAACAAAGGACAAGACACAACTTAAAAATAAAAATAAAACCCTGATAATACCAGACTTACAGTTCACGCAATCTGAAACTACAAAGGAACCGAGGTCCAATTTGGAACATAGGCACAGTGAGAAAACCAAGTGATCCAATATGCAGAGCTGTTTAAGTCTGAACCTATTTGAATCTTACTGCACGTATCTCCCCTTCACAATATAGATGCAAGGCTTTCTAGATTCAACGTCGCCACAACACATGACTAGTGTCTCGTCATGGATGAAGTAACTAACACCACAAAGCTTATTAAACAACTTTGGCAAGTTAGTTGCCGTCAGAGTCATCAACTTCATCCACACCACTTCCTCTCTATCATCACCAATCTTCCTCTTCGTTACCCAAAACATCGAAGTGTTTGTCCACAAACAACTTGAACCACTTAACCTGATTCAACCATGGATTCCAGAGAGCTGCCCCCTTCTCCCAATGGTGTGGATAGTTAACAAACAAGAACTCATCGCATGTAGTAATGTTTGCGTTATGCAAACTTAAAACAAAGCGAGAGAAGTGTACCTCACGGAACTCCATCGTTGGATCGCTGATGTCTATCGTATAAATCGTGTCTCTGGCCAGGAGGATGAACTGAGGACGAGGGAGAGACAAGTGGTTGTAGATGAAACTCCTGTCGTTGAAAAGATAGTTCCATTGTTTGCATACGGTTCTGAACCGGACGAGAACTTTAGGGGGAAGACGAGTGAGTATTTCTTCCTCCAGTTCCCATGGAAGGCTAACGTGTGGAGGAAACATTAGGTCTTTTTGTTTTCGATTTAGTTGCTAAAATGTAGAGCTCTCTGATAACGTAAGATCCAATCTATCTTTTTTTCTTGTTACAAAAGTAAAAATATTTCGCGAGGCGAAAGTAGAAACATAGAGAAACTTTTCCTTTTTTTTTTTGGTTTTGTTTTGGCTTTGTAATAAACTCATTAGATCCGTTCAGACAGTAATGGTTGTGTCTGAAATATCTCTAGAAGACTGCTCGTAGTTTAATTTGTTAAACTATATTCATTATGTATGGCAACATTAATTGTAACTCCACCTATAAAATACTTGAAAAGAGAATACAGATTGAAGAACCCTCTCTAATCATATGCTAAATGCAATGAATGAGTCAAGCTTAAGCTTCATTCACAGTTCCATAGATTAACTAAACCTCTCTACTCTTCGACGACGCAGCTCATCTAAAGGAAGATCACTAGAAGAAGAATGTATCTGTCCCTGGTTCACTGACCATCCATTTCCTCTACCTCGTCCCGAACCACACATCTCACAAACACTTTCCCAACCAGAATTGTCATAAGTACAAGTCTGGCATCTCCACATACCATTCTGGCCTCTCCCAATTCTTCCTCTCCCTGTAATCCTCCTCCTCCTAGACCTAACCAAACTGTTCAAAAACCTCAAGGGCCACGTCACCGCTCTGGTGACTCCTCTAACCAACATAGCCACAGGGTCTAAACCTGAGTGAGAAGACCTCTTCACCTTCAAGTAGAGAATCCCAGCAAGAATCCCACCTAAATGCCCAAGAAACGAAGCACTAGGCACAAACATCTGCACTAGAACCAGCTCTGCCCAAGCAGCATACTTAGTCGGGACTAAGATACCATACACGCTAGTGTAATCCTCATCCTGAGCATTGAGAACAACTTTCAAAGCAAAGAGGACGCCAGAGAATCCCACAGCGTACTCATTGTAAAAGGCTCTTTCGTAGTCAAAGAAGACGTGGAGAGACTTGGCTAACAGCAATGTGATTCCTTGTGACATACCAAGAAGCGTAAAGACCATTGAAGCGAACTGGGTGCTTCCCATGGATGTCTCGAGCTTGATACCTTTCCAGAGAAGAGACATCATGTTGTAGACTAAATGAGACTCGTCGAGGTGGTAGAACGGTGATAGAAAGAAGCGTTTCAAATCCTTGTGCTATGATCAACAACACACACAGAAAGAAACAAAAGTTAACAGAAACTGCAAGAAAGGCACAAACTTTGGATTCTTCTATAAATGTTCGAAGAACAAAATCTCAGAGAATTGAATTTGAGGTTACCTTGAGGATGAGGTTTGGATTGAACCAGACCTCGTTGATGTGAGGGATAACCGGATTAATAAACGCCGGTCTAAGATAAACGAGAGTGTTCGCGGCTAATAGACCCGCCGTCACCGGCGGTTTCCACGGCAGTCTGTAGTACTCAGCGACGGTGCTGAGCGCCAGAAGCGGAAGCATCCCGCCGCGTCCTCTTCTTCTCTCTACAACAAAATACGCCATGGAAGCTTCGAGATGATTCTTTGCTTGTGATCTTCTTCTTCAAAATCTCTCTCAAATTCCTAAAGTAATCTCCTTTATTACATGTAGCAGTTTGGTCTCTACGAAAACAAATTCTCCAGACGCTTCTTTACACGTGCCACATAGAACACATGGGACCCACCTCTTGTCTAATTAAACTCTTTTTAAGTCTTTCTTGATTTAGTTGATTATACAAATCTCAAATCACATTTTGTCCACCGATTAAAAAGGTCATTATTTTGGAGAGACAATGTTAATATGTTATGCTCAAATTGAATGTTATTTGGATACAATAAACATACAACACTGGATAAAAGTTAATAAGGATTATTCTTCTCCTCTTAGTGATTGTCATCAGCTTTAGGCCTTGTGTTAATAAGCATTTTGCGAAGCATTGTGTTCTCGTTCATCAAAGTGGAGATCATCTCCTCAATCTCATCATTCTTGTTCTGCAACTCGTTATCTCTTGATTCCATTTCACTCACATACACTTTCTTCCTCTCCCTCGCTTCTTGTGCCGATACTCTGTTCCTCAACAATCTGTTCTTTCATCCCACATTAATCATCACTTTATGTTTTTTTTGTTGTGTAAAATGGCTAAGTAATGATACCTCTTGAGGCTTCTGTGTTCTTTATCGACTGAGTTCCGTCCACGGCCGTGCTTGGCGTTTTGGGTCTGGTCAGTCTCTGGATTGTTGACTCATCTTTGTTGGGTTTTCCTCATTAAGCCCAATTAACCTTAGCCTAAGAAGAAGAAAAATCTAGAGAAAAGTGGAGAAAGATGAAGAAGTGTGTAGAAAAAGAAGTATGTGGAAAGTGGAGAAAGAAAAAGAAGTGTGTAGAAAAGGAAGTGTGTAGAGAAAGAAGTGTGTAGAATTTTTAATAGTTATCTTTCCATTAGTATAAATAGGGGTGTTTAGTTCATTTGTAATCAATCAAGAAAAGCAAGAAAGAAAAACAAGAGAGAAAACACTTGTAAGAGAGAGTTTCATAAAATTTCATCTTTGTAATAAATCCCTTTCCTAAATATTAAGAGTCTTCTTCATAAACTCTTAGTTGTCTAAATCCCATCTTCATCTCACGAAGAATATTGGGTAATTTTCCCAACAAGTGGTATCAGAGCAAGGTTCAAACATATCCTCAAGATCTCGTGTGATTCAAGATGGAGGCTACCGTTACCGTTGAAGGTGACATGTTCAAACTCACGACAGACAACTACTCTTATTGGAAACCGATGATGGAAGACCACCTTTATTGTAAGGATTTACACGAACCCATCATCATGGAGGAGAAGCCGGAAGGAAAGGATGACAAAACATGGGAAGTACTAAACCGAAAGGCGGTTGCTGTAATCCGTAAGTACATTGACCGATCTCTCTTTGAACATGTATCTACCTATACAAATGCTTATGAATTATGGACAAAGCTTGAGTCTATGATTCAAAAGAAAACGCCTCGAAACAAAGCTCTTCTTGTCCGACGGTTGGTAAAGTTGGAGTACAAGGATGGCCAAAACATGATGGAGCACTTGAATAATTTCAAGGGACTCGTAAATCAGCTTAACAAAGTTGATATGAAGGTTGAAGATGAAATGCAAGCCCTTTTACTCCTTAGTTCACTACCGGAGAGTTGGGACACACTAGTTGTCACTCTAAGCAATTCAGCACCAGAGGGAAAGCTTACCATGGACACCGTCAGTGATAGCCTTCTAAATGAAGAAGTCCGGAGGAAGGAACGAGACTCGAGTTCTTATTCAGAAGCCAACATCGTTGATAGAAGAGGTAGAGAGGAGACTCGTGTTCAAAACAAAAGCAGAGGACGAGACCAATCTCCAAGAAGATCCAAGTCACGACCAAGAGTAACCTGCTACTATTGTGGCAAGCCGAACCACATGAAGACGGAGTGTCGGTTTTTCAAGAAAGATCAACAAGCAGGTAATATTAAACCAGACCGGTTCAATCCTCCGAAGAAGCATGAAGACAAGACTACCACCATTGTTGAAGACCAGAGCAAAGACCTATATCTCGTTGGAGAATGTAATCTTAGCTCTGATGATAGCTCATGGATCGTTGATTCTGGTGCTTCTTTTCACGTCACCCCTCATGGAAGCTTCTTCACAACCTACCAAAGTGGTGACTTTGGTGAAGTTCAAATGGGAAACCAAGGAAGAAGCAAGATCATTGGAAAGGGGGATGTTATTCTTACATCAAACACTGGATGTAAGATAATTCTTAAGGATGTGAGGCATATTCCTGATATGAGACTCAATCTCATATCAACAGGGAAGCTTGATGATGCCGGTTTTGATAGTCATTTTGGCAGTGGCAAGTGGAAGCTAACCAAAGAGAGTTTGATCATGGCTCGAGGAAGAAAAGAAGGCTCATTATACGTAACACAAGCCAAGCTTTGCAAGGAGGAAGTTAATGTTGCAAGCGACGACATGGATACATGGCACCGGAGACTTGGGCATATGAGTGAGAAAGGTCTTAATATACTTTCTCGCAAGAAACTTATTCCTGATATGAGAGGTACGTATCTCACACCATGTCATCATTGCTTAGTCGGAAAACAACATAGAGTCGCTTTCCGAAGATCTTCTACACCCACGAGAAGGAAGCATATTCTTGATCTAGTGCATACTGATATATGCTCCATGTCTGAGAAATCAAATGGAGGTGCATCATATTTCGTCACCTTTATTGATGACCATTCAAGGAAGGTATGGGTATACCTTTTGAAGACAAAAGATCAAGTTCTAGATGCTTTCAAGAGTTTGTAGCCCAAGCAGAAAGAAGTACGGGTCAAAAACTCAAGTGTGTTCGATCAGACAATGGTGGAGAGTACCGGGGTCCTTTTGAAGCATTTTGCAAAGCTCATGGAATCAGAATGGAGAAGACACCACCAAAGACGCTACAATTGAATGGGCTTGCTGAAAGAATGAATCGGACGATTACAGAAAGAGTTCGGTGCATGCTCTCTCACGCTAAACTACCCAAGCCATTTTGGGGAGAAGCTTTAAAGACTGCAGTGGATATTATAAATCTTACACCATCAGTTCCTTTGGAAGGCGATATTCCGGAGGAAGTTTGGTCGGGTAAGAAGGTCTCCTACAACCATTTAAAGGTGTTCGGGTGTAGAGCATTCGTCCACATTCCTAAGGATGAACGAGCCAAGTTAGACTCTAAAACTAAAGAGTGCATCTACCTTGGTTCACCAAAGGATGATTTTGGCTATCGGCTTTGGGATCCAATTAACAGGAAAGTGATTCGGAGTAGAGATGTTGTTTTCTTCGAAGATCAAACAATCGAAGACATCAATAAATCAGAGAAACCAAAGCTAAGGGTTGTAAGGAGTGAAGATTCTCATAAGCCCCAAGATCATGAACAAGTGATTGGAGGAGATGGCGAAGAGGGTCCCATCATGGATCTAAATGGTGATGAAAGCGAAGAAGAAGAGCAAATGGATCCAGAGGAAGAACATGAGCCAAGAAGATCTGGAAGAGAGACAAGACCATCTGTAAGATACTATCGAGATGAGTATGTGAATCTTACAGATGAGGGGGAGCCACAAGGCTATGAGGAGGCCATAGGAGACATTCACAAAGACAAATGGGTAGAAGCTATGCAAGATGAGATGCAATCCTTGCAAGACAATCACACCTATGAGTTAATGAAGCTGCCAAAAGGAAAGAGAGTCTTGAAAAACAAGTGGGTGTACAAGTTGAAGTATGAGGAGAGAAGCTCAAATCCAAGATACAAAGCCCGATTGGTTGTGAAAGGATTCAACCAGAAGAAAGGCATAGATTTTGAAGAAATATTTTCTCCAGTGGTGAAGATGTCCTCTATCCGAGTGGTTCTTGGTCTAGCTGCGGTCCTAGACTTAGAGATTGAACAACTCGATGTTAAGACAACCTTTCTACATGGTGACCTCGAGGAGGAAATCTATATGGAGCAACCCGAAGGATTCAAGGTCCAGGAAAAGAAGACTTGGTATGCCGATTAAAGAAGAGCCTTTATGGTCTCAAGCAAGCCCCAAGACAATGGTACAAGAAGTTTGACTCTTTCATGGTGGATCATAACTTCAAGAAAACCAAGAATGATCATTGCACTTTCATAAAGAGGTACGCAAGCGGCGACTTTCTCATATTATTACTCTATGTTGATGATATGCTGATTGTGGGCCAAGACCGCAACAAGATAGCCGCATTGAAGGAAGACTTAGGAAAGTCTTTTGCTATGAAAGATTTGGGGCAAGCGAAACAGATTCTTGGAATGAAGATCACTCGGGACAGACCAAATAAACTTTATGGTTGTCCCAGGAACGATATATTGAAAGGGTGTTGGAGAGATTCAACATGCACAAAGCAAAGCCAGTAAATACTCCACCTTCTGGACATTTTAAGTTAAATTCAGAACAAAGTCCAACAAGTGAGAAGGAGAAAGAAGAAATGAAGACTACCCCATATGCATCAGCAGTGGGCAGTCTCATGTATGCCATGGTGTGCACCAGACCCGACATTGCCTATGCTGTAGGAGTTGTGAGTCGCTTTCTAGCAAATCCAGGAAAGGAGCATTGGAAAGCAGTTAAGTGGATCCTACGCTATCTACGAGGCACAACGAAGAGGTGTCTATGCTTTGGCAATGGAAAACTTGAGTTGAACGGTTACACCGATGCAGATTGGGCTGGTGATAAAGACTCGAGAAAATCAACTTCATGATTTGTGGTTACCTTTGCAGGGGGAGCTGTTTCATGGCAATCGAAGCTACAAAAGTGTGTTGCCTTATCCACCACGGAAGCAGAGTATATCGCAGCAACGGAAGCATGCAAGGAGATGTTATGGATGAAGAACCTCTTACTTGAGTTGGGAGTAAAGCAAGACAAGTACAACTTGATGTGTGACAACCAAAGTGCTATTCACTTAGCAAAGAATCCAACATTTCATTCTCGCTCAAAGCACATTGATATTCGGCATCATTGGATACGAGAAGTTCTTGAAGGGAAGTTAATACATCTCAACAAAGTACACACAGATGAAAACTGGTCAGACTTTATGACCAAAAGTACTACCGATCAAGAAGTTTGAAGATTGCTGCAAAGGCACCGGCATGACAACGGTTTCGGGCTAAGTCGGAAAGGGGGAGATTTGTTGGGTTTTCCTCCTTAAGCCCAATTAACCTTAGCCCAAGAAGAAGAAAAATCTAGAGAAAAGTGGAGAAAGATGAAGAAGTGTGTAGAAAAAGAAGTATGTGGAAAGTGGAGAAGAAAAAGAAGTGTGTAGAAAAGGAAGTGTGTAGAGAAAGAAGTGTGTAGAATTTTTAATAGTTACCTTTCCATTAGTATAAATAGGGGTGTTTAGTTCATTTGTAATCAATCAAGAAAAGCAAGAAAGAAAAACAAGAGAGAAAACACTTGTAAGAGAGAGTTTCCTAAAATTTCATCTTTGTAATAAATCACTTTCCTAAATATTAAGAGTCTTCTTCATAAACTCTTAGTTGTCTAAATCCCATCTTCATCTCACGAAGAATATTGGGTAATTTTCCCAACAATCTTCAGCGTTGCTGCTTAGAACGCATGTTGATCCAGCTGCTTCCATGTCAGGAACCATTAACAACTCCTCCTCGTCACTCTCCTCAGAAATTTATACAAACCCATCAGCGAAATAAATAGCAAAAGCAACCAAAAAAAAGATTCATAAAAGGAGTAAACAACTACCAGTTTTGTGCTTCTTTGGGGGGGAGAAGAGGAACTCGAGTTCCATTGGGTCGTTGAAGAGACATCAATATACTTTACTTATCTTTTCAGATTTTGCTGAAGAGCAGAGTAGGGAGAGTAAGTGTTGTTAAAGAGAATATCGAACCAATGAAATGGCTTCTCTTGGACCACTGCAAAGTCTCAAAACCAATCACACACCTTCCAAGTCTGCAACTCGTTTTAACCTAAAAGTCTTGAAAATGTTATGTTTGGCTACTAAAACAACACGTATGTTCATGCAAGACCACGAATGCAAGAGTCTCTCTCAGTCCAATGGTCACAAAGCATACGTTTACACTACACCTGATTAAGATTTTAAAGTCTTTGATTGAGACCACAACTGATTGTTCTGTTTTTTTTTTTTCTTTTTAAAGTCTTTGTTCATGGTTTTCTTATGGAAACAAAAGCTTTATTGACAGAGCGTGTGGGTTTTAAGACCAGAATTACTGTCTAGAACAATACAAACGTACTTCAGACAAAGTCAGAGACTGTGTGTGTCTAATTGCTTGCATGGCGTATAAGGCATGCACAACACACTCATCATGTAGCCATATACCTCTTTTGGTTTCTATTTCTTGCTTTTGAGAACTTAATTTATTCTATTAACTTTCTTTTGTTTTTATAATAATAGGATGGACTCCGAATCAAAAAACAGACTATCCCCCAAGGCTTGTAGAAGTGCGGCCCTTCTTGCCACTTAAAGTGAACACTAGCATCTTAGTAAATTGTGGAACTCGGTTCCAAGTCTTTATCCATATGACGGGCGAGTCCACTACACACACAAACAAACCATAGACCACATGACCTTATTGCTTATTGATTATAAATTCTATTGGTAATTAACACAATGATAGAATGAATTAGCAAAACTAGGTGTTTGCCCACAATTTTGCGGGTAATTATATTATGTCAAAAATATATATTATATTTACACATAATAGTTTCTGAACAATAACTAAAAATTTAAAAATTTTAATTTTTAATTTCAAACGGTTGAATAATTAGAAACTTCAGTATATATTTTTAGAAGATCAATGAGATTTAAAATAGTTCAACAACATAAAATTTAGTCATTAAATATTTTTCTTTTACAGAAAAGCAATATAATAACTAATTCAGATAATTGATTTTAGAATTACTTTATATTTTATTTTAAGACGTGAAAAACCAGAAATACTCTAGCTTTTAAAAAGAAAAAAAAAGTGTTTGTATAGGTCCTACAAAATTAATATAATCAAAGGCTTTTATCATGAAGATCTTTTGGAAATATATTTGTGTAGACTTTAAAAACTTTAAAAATTTCTAACAATTCCTTAACTACAAATCTAATTATTTTATATAAAAATACATAACCATCAAATTTATTTCTACAAAAATTTATAGTATTTTATTTAATTAATATATAAAAAATTGATAAAAATAAAAAATTGATAAAACATATATACTATATCTCTAATTCTACATTTAGTTACAATAAATAATTACTTGTAATATCAATTGTATTTTTTGTAATTTTATTAATTAATTCTAGAGTTATCTTTTCTTTTCTAGAAGTTAACTAACAAAAGTAAACAACCCATCAAAATGTAATTATTTTTTAAAACTTAACATATTAACGATACATAAGTAAAAAAATACTTATGTGACTTATCAATTAATATATAGTAAAATTTATCTTCTTAGAACTAAAGATAAATTTGATTACGATAAACATGATAATTTTTATTGATCTTACTAACTCAATTTATCTAATTGCTTTAAAACACATTGTAGTAACACAAAAAATACATATATCTCGACAAAAAAATAAAAAATAAATCATAAGAATATAAAAACCAAGAACCCAATAATCATATTTTATTATTTTCCTCGTGTTTTATTTATGACTCTTTTCTTTTTTCCTATTAAAATTAAACGTGATAATTATATTATAATCAAAGCTATATAAATTATATTAATAAAATATTAAGTCTAGGAAAAACATGTGTTTGATTAATATAATTTTAAATGACTAACCATATAATAGTTTTAAATGAATTACTATATAATAAATGATTTACCATAGAAAAATTATATATTTGACTGTTTTGCATATATTTGACATATTTTTAGAATATATATATATATATATATATATAACAAATGAGTGAGTTTAATTAATATTATTAGGTTTAGATTAATTAGTTTTATTAAATCTATGATTTATTTTATTCACTACTAATATAAATAGATTTAAATCACTTTATAATTGTTTATTTAGTATCATATGTATTTATATGTATATTATCAACTTATATAATGTAATTTATGATATTTAATTTATTTCTATAAATGAATTATGTTAATTCATCTATATTTAAGATGTTTAATTGTTTTTTTGGAAACATAGATTATATTAGGTAATTCTAGGATTAGTTTCCTTTTAAAACATTTAAATAAATAAATAAAATTGAAAAACTATCGACCAATCAAATTATAACAATTAATTGGAGAGCTTTCCTATGAGTGACACGTCAGCAAAATCACTAAAGTGACTTCTCAATTAATATATAGGAGGATTTTTAGGTTTTGTAGCAATTATAAAGATTTTTATAATCGTGGTATTATAATTTAGCTAGCAGGTTTAGTAATTTTTCTTCTTAGGATATCAAGAAATTTTAAGCCTCTAAACATGATTAACCGTGATTTTTAGGGGTGGAGTTCTTAGCGAAAAGTAAGAAATTGTTTTTTAACTTTTAACTGAAAAATGTAAGAATCGATTCTTAAATACTTTATTTAATAATCGGTTTTTAGTTTTTTCAGTTAAAATTAAAAAATAATTTTTTATTTTCTGCTAAGAACCTCGTTCCTAAGAATCTCAGTTAATCATGCTCTTATCCATTATGGATTCTGGACTAGAGCATATAATCTTGTCCCTTCCCCAACAGGCTAACATTGAGAGTCGTAGTCAAGGACCATCCCTAGATTGCTGGATCAAATGTTGGACTTTGGAGCTTCTGGCGTGTTAAATAATTATAGGGATCGTCATTTAAGAAAAAAAAAGGTTGGATATCTCTGTTGACGATTTGTTAATGGTGGTTAAAATAAGAGAAATTATCAAAAATACCACTTTTCTTGTATTATTTTTTAAAAATACCTTAATTATTTTTACTCTTGTTTTTTAAGAAAAAAACACACTTATAACCCTTGGATTAATTAATCTAAGAGTTAAGGGATGGTGTAGGGTAGGAGTAGGGTTTTGGAATTTAAAATTTAGGATTTTAACTAATTTTGAAAAAATTTACCTCTTAAAAAATGGTATTTTTGAAAATATTCCTTTAATTAAGATAAAAATGAAAAGTGGTACAAAAAGTGGTATTTTTAAAAATTCCCCTTAAAATAATCTTTTTAAACACTCTTACATAATACTATGATAGAAAATTAACATACATAAGCTTTTTGTCGTACTATCTTTCAAGATTTAGGAAGGGATTTTTAACCAAAAATAGTAGCAGATCTCACCACTTCCTTTAACAACCACCTCTAAAATTCTCATTTAAAAACTACTTCTGACACTGTTTTATGGACCCTACTGATACATAGCGGCCTAAGATTAGTTTGTTTTAATTTTTTTTGTTAAAAAACAAAAAAAAAAATTAATATCGTTTTATGGATGGACATGCTCTAATACACATTTAAAAAATCCAATGCCTGTCGACCAATCTATATCGTCCTGGACCCTTTACCGACCTTTGGGTTGTGCTCTTTTTATTCGTCTTCTTCTTTAAATTGGACCATGATCATCACGAGTCATAGTATGTGTATCACCCAAAGGGGCCCCGTGCCTTACAACTAACTAAAATAATTTGATCACTTTTTTGTCGAAGTACTATCCAAATGATTGATTTTCATCAGCAGCTAGCAGACATTCATTTTGTTTGTAGGACTATACATATGATTTGATTATATGAAGTTGTATGCAAACGTGGAGATATGATTGTTTCTTTGTCTATGCATGAACATGCCACGTTAATTTAGGAGTACATATCATGATAGTGCTCTCTCTTGCTACAACTTTTTGGTACAGTCCTATTGCATGCCTCTCTCTATTACTTCCGTAAAACGTCTAATCTACGATAGTCACAAAGATATAATCAAGCTAAGCTACAAACCTTACGGTTGTTATTTTCTTGTTCGCATGCACATGCATGAGATTGCTCCAAATAAAAAAAGGGTTTTGTTTTGTTCTTACTTAATGAATTATAGGACTAATATATGACAAAACTCTTCTAAACATGTCCAAAGAATTAGTTATTTTGGACAAGTTGTATATCAAAATTAAATAATTGATTATATTACTTAATAATTACAAGTATAAAGAGGATTAGGCGCATTCATCATTAGACTACTAGACATTATAAAGTTAATTATATTGAAATTCACACAATAAGGATCCCTAGGGAGCAGACATGCATGTCCAAAGACAGGTCGTAAAATTACTCATAGGAGTCTTAACAATCCAACATTCAAGGTAGGCTTTATAACAAAGCAACTATTAGAATACACTGCTATACTCCACATGATGATTCAAAGATCTAATATTATTATCAAAACAGCCAATGAACACTTTTTTAGTTATTGTAAATTAATGAATGTATTTTGAAAACAAAAGGTAAAAAAGATTGGGCTCCTAAGAGAGACAAGCCAGAAAGCTAAAGAAACATTAACAGGAAACGTCAAGTTAAAGAAAAGAACACTGTCTGCTCCACAAAAACAACATACACAAAACTCTTCATGTCATCTTTATTTTTATTGGTTCCACAATTTTCTATGGTCTGTATAACATTAATGTGTCACAGTGACAATTGAGTTTTCATATCAACAGAATGGTCTAAAATTGATACACAAGTTCATAATAGTCTATAGACTCAGTTTTCAAATATTGATGTAGGAAAGTGAAAGTGATGTGATGCTCAGTTTCTGTTTAAGGCTAGACAATAAAGCCTTTTGGACCTTTATCTCTCCTAATTAAAGTATCTGAGCTGTTGAGAAATTAAAATCAAAGGCTTTACATTTTAGCTCCAACACCATCTGAACACACCTTCCTTGGATTCATCCTTTTATGGAAACTTCGAATCTTACGTGTAAACAAATGTCAAAACCATAATCTTATGTTTTACTATTAACAAGCTTCAAAAGATCTAATTTAGCATCTAATCGGGTGATTTTCACAGTGGTTATCAAAAATCATGGGTGTTCATATATAGAAAATGTTGAAAGTAAAGTGGTGAACTCTTTAGCTTCTAACTAATATTTATTTAGAGTAAAATTGAATAAATCATTTTAAAATAAACCTATGCAATCTCAACACCTGCTAGTCTCTGATTGTTTACTAAACAGATAGATATAAAGAAACACAGAGAGACATGAAGAGCACTCTCAAGAGAGAATATAAAGGAATCATAAAGTTACAGTTGTAGGTGAGAAGGTTACACAGCTTCAAGGTCTCATCAATGGAGAATTCTAACTCATATTCTCCTTATTCCTCATCTTCTGTAGACAGTACTAAGCCTTCACCTTCTGAATCTTCAGTTAATCTATCCCTTAGCCTCACCTTTCCTTCAACTTCTCCACAAAGGTCTTCTTCACATTATAACTCTGTTTTATGTTCTGTTTTTGCTCTGTTTTTTAAATTCACGTTTGAAGTTTCTTGTGTAGAGAGACAAGCCAAGATTGGCCACCTATAAAACCTCGTTTAAGAAACACACTAAAGAGTCTTCGTCATCGTCAACGTGGTTACAACACAGCTCTCTTTGTTAAGGTGTATATGGAAGGTGTCCCCATTGGGAGAAAGCTTGATCTTTCTACATTCTCAGGCTATGAGAGCCTCTTAGAGAATCTGTCTCACATGTTCGACACTTCAGTTATTTGTAAGTAATTAACAACACCAAAGTCTTGAAACAAAACATTAAGCACTTAAAAGAATGTCCATACGTTGTCTTTGGTGTAACAGGCGGTAATCATCGAGATAGAAAACACCATGTTTTGACATATCAAGATAAAGATGGAGATTGGATGATGGTCGGTGATATTCCATGGGAGTATGAATCTTGAATCTTGAATCTGATACATTCATAATCTTCTCCTATTTGGTATATATGTATCACTGACTTTGGTTCGATGTTTTTTTTTTCTGTTCAGTATGTTTCTTGAAACCGTGAGAAGACTGAAGATCACAAGACCCGAGAGGTGTTAAGACTCCGTTTTACACAATTTTGAGAGCTTTAGGCTTTGATGAAGAGTCTTTACATGTGGGAGAGAGCTGCTGCTGCACTGCATATCAGCAACAAAAGGCCATAAAGAACTTGGAGGATTGATGCATATATTTATTTAACACCTATGAGTGTTTTTTTCTCTATATATATATAAATAAAACACAATATCCAAGAGTTTTTTTTTACGTGTTTGCAACCGTGCTCCTTCGGAGGTGTACATGACCATGAAGGCATGAAGAAAACACGAACGTTGTTGGGGAGCACGAACATGTAACAAAGAGAGAGAGAGAGACTGATTCTCTCTCTCTTTGCCTTGTTGATTCAATATTCAGTTTACACCAGTTGATAGTTTTAGTGACTAAGCCCGTCTCAAGGCCCATATATGCTAACTAGAAAGCCCGTATATGACTGCCCTAAATTTCAAAATAGTTCGCATATACACAAAAAAAATAGATAGGGGTGAAATTCGCGACACATCATAAACATAAGGGATGGTTCGGAAATAAAACTAAAATAATATTAACCGCATCGCCGGAAAATAGGATATGAGAAATTGAATATTGCCCCCACTCTCTTCGTCTCTCTCTCGTTCTCGTCCTCCTTCGTACAAAATTGAATCTGTGGAGGATGAAGGCTTCAGGGTCTAATAATTGGAAAGGTCCCGTCAAGTTCAGGATGTAAGTTTCATCTCTTCTTCTTCTTCTTCTTCGAATTGAGTTCATGTGTTAATGTTTTGCTGCTATCTATTAAGCTAGGCCTACTGCTGAGAACTTGGTACCTATTCGTTTGGACATTCAATTCGAGGGTCAGCGTTACAAAGACGCTTTCACTTGGAACCCTTCAGGTTTCTCTCTCTCTTCCTCTCTTAAAAACCCTGCCTTTGGTTTCTATCTTCTTGTTGGAATGTGATAAAGGTGATTCCTTTTTTTGTGTGTGTTTTGGATTAAGACCCGGATAATGAGATCGTGATCTTCGCTAAAAGGACTGTTAAAGACTTGAAACTTCCCCCTGCGTTTGTCACTCAGATTTCTCAATCTATTCAGGTTCGGACCTTCTCTGTTTTACCACTTATGCTTACACTCTTGAGATAACTGTGAGAGTGGTTGTTTTACAGTAGTCAGACTTTTATTTATTGGTTTCAACACTTTAGGTTTATAGCATTGAATGTAACATGTATGTTTTATCTCTAGGACTGCTTGTGTGATGTATTCCTGCTTAGGTTATGCTCACATTGGTTAATTGTCCTGTTTTATCAGTCTCAGCTCGCTGACTTTCGGGCATATGAAGGACAAGATATGTACACTGGTGAAAAGATCATACCAATCAAGGTTTTATGCCTTGTTTTCCCTCTGTCTCTCTCTTTTGTCCATGAGTTATTTGCTGGACAAAGAAGAATGTCTAGAAGCTGATGAGCTATGTTTCTTTTACTTTGCCAGCTTGATCTCCGAGTTAACCACACCCTCATCAAGGATCAGTTCTTGTGGGTGAGAATACACGTGGCGGTCATTAATAGTTTCAGTCATGATTTGTGTACTCGTAGAACCAAATGTAGCTTGGCTTTACCATTTGCAGGACCTAAACAATTTTGAGAGTGATCCCGAGGAATTTGCAAGAACCTTGTGCAAGGATTTAGGTGTTGAAGATCCTGAAGTTGGGGTTAGATAGCCTCTCAATTATTCACTTTTTATTATGTAGTTTTTTTTGGTCAACTTTTATTATGTAGTTAAACGAAGTTCAGTTTCAAAATTTTGATACAAGTGTTGTTTGGTTTCTTTTTTTTCTCTCTCCTGAAGCCTGCTGTTGCATTTGCAATCAGAGAACAACTTTACGAGGTGAAAGATTTAGCTGGATCATATTCATTAAGCTATTTTTTCAGTGTAAATAATGTTTATGTGACATACCATATTATTGTTTCTACTTTCCAGATTGCAGTCCAAAGTGTGAGTTCAGCTAGGGAGAGTAGATTAAGCAAGAAAAGCCGCAGAGGATCTGAATATGGTTCAGCGAGGTCTTTACACGTTGCTCCTATGCTCTATCCAATTTATCTTTTGTTAATAGTTGAGCTTGCTCGAACAATTCTTTGATAAATCTCCATCTTCTATGTGCAGCAAGGCAAGTGGTTTGTCAATGGACTTAGTGAAGTTATTCAGCTTTAAGTCCAGTGTAGTCCGGTAAGTGATTTTCTTGACTCCACTTGATGTTGAAATTTTCTTTGCGAAATGTCTTCTTAAGACTTGTTGTACGATTGTTTGCTAGTATCTAGATTGTTTATAAGATGAGTTGAAACTGTTTAAACTTTGTGACTTAGATTGTATGCTGCAATGCCATATCTTCTTACATTTTGTATCATTCGATAGTAGATGTTCTTCCTGGGACTGTTCAGATAGTGGTTCTGATAGGGGTTCTGATAGTGGTTCTGATAGTGAGTCCTGGGAGTGTTGCATCTTGTTATGAACAAAAAAGAATCGTGACGTTGCAAGTCGTTTGATTACGAAAATAACTTAATGGAAACTGGAGAACATTGAATATAAGATTTACAGGTGAAGTGACATGTGAAACCTAGCAAGAAAACAAACTGTGTTCATAACAAATGGTTGTCCATGATCTTGACAGGAAAAGGAAAGACTTGGATTTTTATGAACCAGTGGTGGATTTGCTAACAAATGAGGAAGTTGATGCTCTTGAAGCCAGAGAAGAAAGGCATGCAAGGTGAAGAAGAGTTTCGTGGAACATGTATATGTCTTAGTCCAGTACTCAAAATCAAGAGTAGCACGAACTCAAATGATGTTGTACTATGGTTAAATGGAGCTTATAATCTTAGGATAACTTTTCTTCAGTTTATTGAATTAGAATCTTTGTTTTTCAAGAAACTATAAAACTCGTATCTGATAACACTTAATCATCTACATCAGTCAATGCATCCGATCCTATAGAACAGAGAGTCTGAATGTGTATAAGTCTGAGCTTTGGTTAGGTGAAGCACAAGTTGGTGGGGAGTGATGAATGTTGAATGGAGTTTACCTCAAATGGACACGTTAGGTTTGCAGAGTTGAGTGAGACCATCTCTTGATTGAGATGTTTCCCAAACACTTTGAGCATTTTTAGAGAGAGAGAAAGAGCATACAAAAATGAAAAATGATAGAAAAATTAGGAGAGACTCACTCAGAGGACAAGGCACGTTGTGAGAATCAAGTGCCCCACTTGTGAGTTTAATAGGATCTCATTATCAACCATTAAACCCAATGTCGATATACGGTCTCGTACTTTGCTTCTATTCTCTTCTCTCTATTTCTATTTTTATTTTTTTAATCATTTGCTTGTTCAATGGTTGGGTCCCCCCCCCCTCTAAGCTCAAGCTGCTGTCATCTTAATTATTTTTTATTTTTATTCGAATTATTAAAATTATTGTTTTTGATGGAAGTTTTGTAATCTTATGTGGAGATTATTGATCAGTTTTTGTTTGTGTAATAAGTTATGAGTTGTACTTGTGCCCTTTTGAATCGGCAGATGTTTGAGTAGTAGTAGTAATAATAAGAACAGAATATTACATTATGGAGATCAAATTGATGAATAGAAGAATTTTGAATTTATTTTTTAAACTCACATGTAGTTGTATATCATCATACTCTTAAGTAATTTTCTGTTGAAATTATTTACATATACACCAAATATTATATGCATAGATATAAGATTAAATATGATATTATTCTTAGTGAAATTATTAAACCTAGTTGAACCTTGTTAGACCACATTAAACCATGACCCAATAGTTTTTCCGGTTTTAAAAACATTGCTCTTGACCTACACAGATTGTTATTTTGATTAGGAATACATAACACATAATTTTTTTTTCGGTTTCCTGTATTCCTCTAGTTTGGCTGGTAATAAACCTAACTGAAACTGAAGAAACCAAGTAAACCAATGCTCAGCTCCAAATTTAGGTCATACCTTACAATTTCTTTTCTCTTTGTTGTTATAACAGAGATGGGTCTACTTGAGACTGGACTGTTTTTCTTTTGTTGACTTGAGCAAAGTAATGAGGGTGAACCGTTTCAAGTCTTTACTCTCTAAGTGTCGGTCCGAAGTTAGGAACAATTCAGTGGATAGGGGTGTGTATACCCAAAATGCAAAAGTATTACTAATTAACTTGGAAGAGAATGATAGAACAATATGATTAGAAAAATGATGATTACTTTTACTTGTCTTTTTAGATTAGCAATTTTGTATAATATACTTGCTGATATTTGAATAATTAGTTGGTCCAATCAAAATCAATAGTCGGTGAGTTGAATACCGTTTCATAATCAATCTCAATACTATGGACTCCCTTTTGGTCTTCTGATTAATAATTTAACACATGTGCAACTTTGGTCAATACATGGCTCTTACATTATGGAGAACTAGTTCTTGAGTTCTTAAAACAAATAATGCCTAATCATCTCATACAAATGATATAGAACTCAAGAAAGACATTTTTTCTCTCCAGAATAAAAAAAAAATCCCACCGTAACATAGTCACGTGGATTATCAAAAGAGAAAAAAAAAAGAGAGTAACATCTTCAAATTCTGGACGATAATTCATCCAGAAAAAATCACTATACCTTAACAAAACAAGCCATGACCGCATGAAGAAGGAAGATGAGAAGGAGGGAGATGGTTGCTATGGAGGGCTAGTACCACTTTTAATATATTTACAAAGAAAACCATTTTTGTTTGGTGTATGGTTTGGGGTTAAGAAGAAGTGAGGTTATTGGAGGAGTTAGATTTGTCGAGAATAGACCACATGACAAGAACATCATCGTAACCACAAGCCATGACTTCTCCTTGAAGCTCTTGTACCATCCTCCTCTCATGCTCTTCCCTTGCTTTAGCATCCATTCTTCCACCACGGCCACTCTTTTGTGGTGATTGCTGTGGTTGGTTGAAGAACGTTGCTGCCTTCTTGAATGGTGTTGCTATTGTTTTCTTCCATGATGTCATTTTAAAAAAAATATTTTACTCAATTCTTGAAACAAAGGAGACCTTCTTCTTTCAATCAGAGATTCGGGTTTGGAGAACTCGGGACGACTTGTTATGTATATTTATACTCACACAATCTCTCTCTGTTAATATTATAATAATAGTTAGTAGTTAATTAACTAAAGAGTGATTAGTAATGCTAAAGCAAAGGGGATAGAGAGGCAAGATCCGCAATGAGAGGTTCCAAGAAACATCACTTTGTTTTTTTTTTTTTTTTTTTAACTTTTTGTTATCCATTTAACCTCGTTTAGGCCTCTCCCTACCCTTCCACATGCTTCCCCACGTGATACCTTCCATCTCTCCCTTTTACATCCAAGATCAAACAAGTTGTGTGTAGTATCATGTAGCCAAACCGGATCAAACCGAACCAAACTGAATCAATACATATGAGAGAAGCAGATGAAGTCAAGAGTTTGCCTTTTCCCACTCCTTGCTACTGACAATTAAATCATCAAATGCTTACTGCATTTTCTCATTCCCATTCACTTCCCCCCACAGTATTAAATGTGCCCATCTCTCTTTTTATTTATATAGATTTGTCATATTCATCTTACATCTATTTTGTTTTTGCTCTCTTCATCAATAGCTCATCAAGCAAAGCAATAATTTCATGAGGGAGAGATAGATATGTGTGTAATAAGGTGTACGGTTTCGTTCAAAAAAAAGGTGTACGGTTTGGGTTGTATAACTTACTATTTGTGAAGCACATATCAAATAAGATGGTTATATTTATTGTGTAACATGTACTCTTATAAATATGTAGGTGCCAGTTATAATTTAATAATTGGTACCAATGAAGTAGAGGATTGAGGTGGGTAGAAAACGGTAAGAATGTATAAAATTTGGAAGACCAATGAATTAGAGGATTGAGGTGGGCACAGATTGGTCAGCAATAGCCCATGTGATTTCACATGTTCCTCTGCTTCTCTATCTCTTACCCTCTTTTCATACACATCTTTGTATTAAAATTGTATTATATATGTAGTATTTTCCTGTTTCAAAAAAATGTAGTATTTTCCTACTCGTTAGATATACATATATATATATATATATCAGTGTATAATCTATCCACTTTTAATATATTAACAGTCACATTTTACAAAAGTGTTGTTTTCTTCTTTTTTTGTGTGTTCACTCAAGCCTTTGTTTCTTTGATAATATAAACCCTTACCTTCTGTTGACTTTTTTTACTTAATTTAGTTGGAGTTTAACATGGATTTTCCTTTGGTTATATATATGAAGTATAACATATAAAATGAATTCCGTTTCCTGTAAATTAAGATTAAAAGTAATAAATAGTTTTAACAAAGTAAGTGGAAATTAAGATTAATGCAGCTATATAGCTTTGTCTAATTTTATGCAATTGTAAATGTATAATGAAAACTTTTAGTTTATATACAGAAATTTCAAAAGCTTACATCATAGTAGGAATGGGTAAACAAAAAAAGTTATTATGTCTCCCAAGGTATTTCTATTTTAGTTCTAATAAAGCTCTTTCAAATCTATTAAGATACTTTAGACATTTCGATAACCAAATTGTTAATCTAAATCTGTAAACGACTGATTCAATTTTTTTAAAAATTAATCATGTTTGTGATATAAGAAACCTAAATTACTATTTTTTATTTAATCGATTTTTAGATTGATTATTGGATAACAATTCTCTTGCACGGGTTGAATATTCTGAATTCAGCCGTATGGACGCACCAAATTACAAGATCCCTTTTTCATATGTACGATACATTGTACATTTATGTTTAGTTTAAGTAACCCCGAGTAGTAAAATTAACGTAGCTTAAAAGCAATGCTTCAATTTTCTTCTTTTTGATAATTGGTTTTAAAATTAATAAAATGCATTAAAATCATATTTTTTGAATAAAGATTAAAAGCATCTTTTGCATGAGAGGAACAGTGTCAGTGCATGTATCATCTTCTCGTTACAATAGAATCTGTTGTTTTATTTAATTAAAACCTCTTCTAGTCTATGTTATATTTTATTTTTCTAGATATATAAAAATCTGACTCACTTCCTTTATTTTGTTTATAGCATCCCACATGACAGCCAATAGAGTCTGCTCATTGGTGCGTAATTATTTTTCTCTTTCGCACAAACTTTTTAATTGGTATTATAACGCCAAGAAAATATATAAATATTGTAGAACATGATTTGGTTCGTGGTTCTATGATCACACATACGGAAGTATCCTCAATACACGATATATTTAATCAAATGGTTATAACTCTTTGGAGGGGAGGGGTTAATAATTGGTTATAACTTATAGATGTGGTTTCTTTTCTATACTAATATTTTCTGTATCCCATTTTAAAAATTCGTTACGATAATTTAAAGAAAAACATGGCAAATCCTGCAGTTTGCAGAATTCGAATCATGATGATTAGGTGTTATTTCATTTACAATTTTTTATATATTTAGAAAATATGGTGATGCAAATAAAACGAATGGATTAATATACACCATGAAGCGGATGGATCGTTCCAATTTTTGAGATTTGCTATCTTTTCTCAAAATGTTAGGTAGGTCAGATTCAAAAAAACTGTTATAAGCGAATAAGAAATTAAAAAGGCAAATCTAAAGAGTAAAGAAGTACCAAACATGGAGCTTAATATCTAAAGAGTAAAGAAGTACCAAACATGGAGCTTAATAGCTTGTTTGTATGTGTTTTGACTGATGAAAAGAGAGTGGCGGTTTGGTCGGTCCGTAAATTAGGTGACTTGTACGATTTTCCGGTGCCTCCCAAACTCTTGACTTTCATTTTTTTTCTTCTCTTTCACACTTCTATATTATTTTAAAACATATATTTGTGTAACGTTTTTTAAATTGTTAAGGTTAAGATTATATAAGCTTTGACTACTAAATTGTATGTACTATACTAAATTGTATGTTAACGTTTTCTGAAGAAAAGAAACGTTAATAATAGGTTGGTTTTCATGTTTAAGATTCAAATCTCTTTTGATGTATAGTTTATTTTTCAAATCAAAACTTCCAGAAACTGATTCCAGGAGAGATTATAGGTCTAAAATACATAACTTGTATTGTTTTTTAAAAATGTTATTTGTGTAATATATGTTTGTTGTTGGTTGTTATTGAACTAAGTTTTTGGCCAATTTGAACTTTGTTTTGCCGATAAATAAATAATAACCTTACGAGTAAACGAGTCTATATATTTTAAGATTCATGAGGGAAAACCTATAGAATAATTTCACAGCAAAGTAGGAGGTTGTGAATAGAATGAGTTACCAATATTCATTTACAAGTTGTTAAGTCAAAATTCAAAATTTCTTTAGAAAGGTTTCTCTAACCGGGAAAGTTCACAAATTTTAAAACGAGAAAGAAAGCCCATGGGCTTTTCAACTGTTTACGGACTTTGATCCATATAGACTATAGGTTTATTATCTATCATTTTCTTTTAATATTCATGGGCTCATATAGTCACATGTCACTCGAAAATGCAATCTGCAAGTTTCATATATAATTAGATTCTTTCATTTTTTTTCTCAATGCACATATATAGTTAGATACTCTCATATAATTTGATCAAAATGTTATTAATTTTATTTTTACAGTTAGAATTCCATTTGTTATAGACAGGGCTAGCCAATAACTTTTTTCTTTTTGAATTATTAGGAGGTTCGGACCGAAACTTTAATCTCCGAGGTCCGAAAAACCACAATATGTAATATTGGTTTCGTCTCAGCTGTCACTCGAACTATAGACTTCTAATACAATGGTTAGGATCATTTCCAATTGAGTTAATGATCTCTGGTTCCAATAATTTAAATCTTACTGCCATTATTATACTCTTTATGTTCCAAAAATACATAAAAATTTAGGTTAGTACACATTTATTAGGAAAATTTGTTTTAAAAGAAAATATTTTAAAATATAAATTAAACCTTATTCAACCAGTTATAAAATAAACGACAAAATATCATTGTTACACAGTTTTGGATAAAGTGAAAAGTTATATTGAAATATGAAAATATCATCTATTTTGAAACATCAGAAATTTTCTTAAACATTATCTATTTTGGAACGGAAGGAATATAAATGAACAAAACGAAAACTATTACATGTTAATATAACAACAAACACAGTGAAGGATAAGGTTATTTTTACCATGAAGTAGCACAAGATAAAACAAAAACATGAAACAAAAAAAAAGTGGAAAAGCATGGAAACACAACTCAAGGAGTATGGGTTCTGTATTTAGGATCAGAGACTCGGTTCTCGTAGAACCTAGAGATAAAAGAAGTGGCTCTTCTATCGACCCCTGGCTCAGCGATCCAAAGCCGACCATCTTCATCACTGGTCATGATTCTTGACCTTATGATCACCCCTTCTTCGCTCCAATCTTCTCCACTGTTCGAGCAGCACGGTAACAAAGCTCTTATTACTGAAAATGTTGACGATTTCTTGTAACCACCCATCTTGATTTATGTTATACTACAATCACTCAAGAATATATATGTATACATCTAAGTTTTCATATTTATAGGACGGGAGAGAGAGAATAGGAAGTAGCTAGGAAATATTGTGATGTACAAAAGAGTATCAATATGCCTTTTTAACACGTACGTACATTCGTATTCCTATATATAATATATGACCTATTACGAGGTTTTAAAATAAGATTAGTGTCTAGAGAAAATGCATTGGAGACCGACCGATGGATGCATGGCTGTAAAAGTGACCAGGAACTTCTTTTGAGATGAGAATACGTTCTCAACCTTTGCATGTATGTGGGATGGAGGATTCCTTTTACATATTTAATAAATTTTAAGTCTAATAAATTACAGTATTTAATGTATGGTAGATTAATAAACGTCGTAAAATATTCAGGCCTATATTCTTTATACGACCAAACTATATTCTTCAGCTTGTCCTTTTTGTAACTTGTGAATATGATTAATCTGCAAATTGTACAAAACAATACTGATCTTATTCAACAAAATATTCCCCTAATTAAACTATATGTTCAATAGAGAGAGGCTTGTGGTCCTGGACGGGTCTTGGATGCAAACACATTCCGGGTTCGATTCTCCTGCTACGAAAACTAAATCATATAGTTCTGCTCACCAAAGTGGTATTGGGTATTAGGGTATGTCCTCAGCCCAAATACAGCCCTCCCGGGTGAAGTAGACCGCTACATAACCGGTCTAGGGTAATAACCCACGTAAATGGGGAACCCCTGGATTAACAAAAAACAATTAATGCAATATATATTATTGTAACTTTTAATATTATTGCAAAATGCATTACTTTATAGTTTATCAAAAATATAAATGGATTTCAGTCATTTTGAACAAATTAAAGTGACATTCTTAATAAATGGATGGTGGATAAATTAATTTCTTCATAGTTAAGTTTGATCACATCATATGTTTCAATGTAATTTCATCCGTGCAATCAATTGAGGGATACATAGCCATGCAGTGCTATGTGTGAGTTAGGTGTTGCTTGTGCTACATGTATGATGCTCGGTTTAGTTGAAAAACTCTTTTTTGTGTGTTTCCAAGATTTAGTTACGCAAAACAAGTAACGTAGAACCAATATATAGGAGTATTATATATACATGTCAGTGTTATTAAATCTACTAGAACATTTTCAATAAAACCGTTTTTCAATGAAAGAGCATGGATAAACTTTGTAAGAAACTCTTGTGCAAGTTATGATTTTGTGAATGGCTTTACTGTTTATTCAATTATATAATTGAAATATATTATAATTATTAGTATTTTATTTAAAAAAATCTAAGATAATTTTTTTAAAAAAATTGTACCAAAATAAATATACATTTATATTCATTGAATTGATTAATCTAAACTTATCGTTTAGAGTTATGGAATAAAAATTTGGAGTTGATGTTTAAAAATAGAAAAATAGTAAAATGTTAAAAAAAATTTAAAAAAACTTCATTTTGATCATTTTTTCTCTTGAGATTTATTTTATGACAAAAACGGATAGATTTTCCCTTTTATTTATGAGATCATACTTTGAAATATATAATACCATTGGAGAAAACCAATCAATTGATGTGAAAATTGCAATACACAGTCATAAACAATGTCTTTGAGTAAAATCAGTAGACTAACTCGTTCAAATGATCTTTGTTTATTTTCTTAACCAATTCTAACTTATGGGCCAAAATATTTGATTATGCCGACAAGTTTAATGAGATATAATGGGCCTAGCTTTATTAGCCTGATTTACATACATGCATAGATGTATAAAACAAGTAAACAACTTGCATCTTGTAAGCCCATTCGTCTTGTTAACAAACGGCCACAATGATATAGAGTGATTGAAGAAGCCTAGTCGGTTCAATTATGTTCAACCAAAAAGATTTGTGCCCAAACAACATAAAAGGTTCATTTATCTGAAACTCATATATATATATATATATATATTTTTTTTTTTTTTTTGAGAAAGAACAAAACAATTCATAGAAATGTTAATTTAGCTTTTATCAAATTAGTAAAACAACAAAACATTATCAAAACTCAAAAGCTTTCTTGTCTGAGCAGGTGGCAAGAAATACATGTCTGATATAGAATATATTCTCTCTATTCTTTTAACATAGCAAGTCGGTTCAATATCTTCTAGCAAAATCAATCGTTGGTAACATACGATATGTAACACGTGTAAATAACCACTTAACACGAATCCAAGACCGAAACGCTAGAAGTAGTGGCTACTCGCCACGTTGTTGGACATGTGTCATCAAACCAACTCGTTCTCCACTAATACATAACAGAGCCATCACATGACCAATCTTCGGACAAAACATCACATAGCTTTTCCTGTTGATAACTATCTATCATTAATTTCATTCCTGCGAGAGAAGGAGAAACTAGTGTTACATAAAAAAATGGGTTTAGGGAAGAGAGTGTACGGTCTGTGTATTGTATCTTTGGTACTTATGGCTGTCGTAACGATGGCCACCATCGAAGAAGAAGCGGCTAAGGACGAATCATGGACTGATTGGGCCAAGGAGAAGATTGGTCTGAAGCATGAAGAGCACCACGTCCCAAACACTCACACCACCACCACGACGGTCCAAGACAACGCTTATGGAGCCGCTGATCAGGCCAAGGACGCGGCTAGACGCAAAGCAGAGGAAGCGGCTGGAGCCACGAAGGAGAAAGCAGAAGGGGCTTACGAGACGGCAAAATCAAAAGCAGGCGAGACTATTGGTTCCGTGAAAGACAAGGCATCGCAAACCTACGATTCAGCCGGTCAAGTTAAAGATGACTTGTCTCACAAGTCAAAGCAAGTTAAAGATAGTGTGTCCGGTGATAATACCGATGAATCATGGACTGATTGGGCTAAGGAGAAGGTAGGAATCAAGCATGATAATCATGAAAGCTACCCTAACGTGGGGGACACGGTGTCTGAGAAGGCCAAAGAAGCTAAGGACGCAGCCAAACGCAAAGCGGGAGACGCTAAGGTGAGGTTGGAGGAAACGGTCGAGGCGGCTAAGGAGAAAGCGAGTGATCTGACGAGTGCGGCTAAGGAGAAGGCGGAGAGGTTGAAAGAGGAAGCAGAGAGGGAGAGTAAGAGTGCCAAGGACAAGAGTAAAGAAAGCTACGAGTCTGCGAAGTCCAAAGCAGGCGAGACTATGGAGTCCGCGAAGGAGAAAGCGTCTCAGAGCTATGACTCAGCTGCAAAGAAAACAGAGAACGCTAAAGATACCGTGACGCACAAGTCAAAGCGAGTTAAGGATGCCGTGGAAGAAGATGAGGCTGAGCTCTAAAATGTGGGAGAAAATAATAGAGATGAAGAGAGTTTTTAAGATGGGTGATGTTGTCTTTATTACTGATCTTTAAATATGTGTGTTGTATCTGAATCTTGTGTTTACGTTTCTTTTTTTCCTCTTTTGGTTGCATCATGTGTGTTGATCTGTTTGGGTATATACATATGTGATAAATATCGAACGTTTTTAGCTGGGAGGCTTAATACGAAGTTTACCGGCCCAATCAATTGCTTCGACACATCGCTCAAACGAAGTTACGCGGCCCTGTGTGAGGTCGGAGTTATATGTGAATAAAATTTATAATTGAATTATATTTTGTTAGTACTTCTTCTGTTTTATTTTAGTTGTCGTTTTATGTTTTTTACACAGATTAAAAAAAATAGTTAATTTTATGTATTTTAAAAATAAAAACATCATTATCTATAAAGTTAACCATATTTTAACCAATAGAAAATAAAATAATATATAAAATCATTAAATTTTGTTAAAAATTTACTCTACAACGACAAGTAATTTGAAACGGATGTAGTATTATTTTAACAATTCATAATAAATATTATTTTAATAATTTTTTTCTTGTTATTTAAAATGTATCATTTTAAAATCTTTAAAAAGTATTAATGAATATATTTTGTAAGGGTATAACAAAACAATAACATATTAAGATTCTAACTTTTGATAATATTTAATAGTATTATTACAAAACTAATTTTATAAAATTAAACTGATTTATCATTTCTAGAAATGAAAACATGAAAAAGTCATTGCAATATCTTTTTAACGCAATATGGTTTGTTAGTAGATGACTTTTTGTTATTGTATTTTTAGTCGGTTACCTATCTTATTAAAACAAAAACATCTAACATTTATTTTGTAAATTTTTAAATTAAATATATATTTCTATTTTATAGTTAAATGTTCATTAAATTAAGAATATTCTTTTCTTATACTATTATCCATATTTCTAAATAATATATTTTTTTATACTATTATCCATGTTTCCAAACAATATTATGGTGAACCTTGTGTCTAAGCAATATAAAATATTAGATCTCATCTTTTAATAATTTCTAACAATTTTCTTTTAAATTATTTAGATAATTAAATAACCTAAGAATTCAAATAATTTATAAAACAATGAAAATAAATACAACTTATTTTTACAGGTCTAAAATACTCTAAAAAGATTTTAATCAATAAAAATTTAACTAAATTAACGAATTATTTTATTTATATTTCTTAAATAATGATTATGTCATATATTTAAATAACATAATAATTTAATAATATATATATATATATATATAAAAAGTTATACATTGTATAATAAATATAATAACAAAAATAATTATGACTAAGGATGACTATCATCTACGTTTAAGGATGTGAAAGCCGTTAAATTAAAAAGACAATTGCCGTGATTTTTACAGGTTTTAAATATGGATATTTTAAAACATGAACTGAATTATCGGATCACCGGATTAACCGGTTGACCACGGGTCTGATTCGAATTTGAAAACATTATTTTAAATGAAAAATACTAAATTATTAGTAAATTATTAATAAAATATTTCGCGCTTGCAAAACGCGGATTAAGCTCTAGTTGTTTTTTAAAACAAGTGCATGTTTGATCGTTAATTAGTTTTTATTTTGTTATAAATAAATTTATACTTTCAAAAAAAGAACTAGTTTATAGTTTTAATATAACTTATATTGTATATATATATGATATGAGTAAAAACATAAAAGTACATTTTAAATTTTGTATAGAGCATCCCAAAATATTGGAATCCATCTATGGCACTTGCTTTTATGTTACTTTAAATAGTATTATGATACTAATGGGTATCTGCGGCCACCTGGATAAACAGACTATGTACACGAAGATTTAAAACTTTCGCTTTTTGATCGATTGGCACTTTAGCTTTTGCCACTACTCCAGTGGTCGAGTAGGAGAGGTAAGTGATTGCTCACCTCACATCACATCACAATCACAAACTTAGAATAACAACATACAGCGCTTTTCTTTTATCATGAGATGCACTTTTTCCAAATTATAACCATACTAATATCAATAATGTTATCTCTTCGTTTGCTTATAATTGTTAAAACCATATCTTTGGTAAAGAATCAAATCTATATTCAACTTTCACTTTTAGCTGACGTAAATTGTGACACGGTGGCTTTGCCTTCTCCTTTCTTGTTCCCAAGGGTTGGAGATTCAATTGCTGTCAACTAACTGTATTATATAACGTACTATATTATATAACCTACCATGCACTTTTGGATTTTTAATACTACTACTAGTTATAAGTCCATTACGAATTATAAATACGTTTCATCGATATTGCGTTTACTTGAATTGTCTATGGTATCTTCTAATCTTGTTGAGTTGAAAAATGTATACCCTCATCAGCTGATGTTCCGGTAATCACATCTGATCTTAAATTAAATAATAATCTTAACAGAAATAAACCAAAAAGTCTCAAGATATTTGAAGATATTCTGAATTGATTTCGATCTTGATTTTAAGTTCGTAGAAAACCCAAAATTACTTGTTCTTCTACATCCTTTGTGTTTTTTTGGTCGAGTTGTTGTGTATCTTATAATTATATCAATTAAGCATCCAATTAGGCATTCTTGGGGTTAGACTTAAGCTATATTTGCCTCTTCGCCGACGGAAAGGTTAGTGACTTAGTGTCGTGTTTCTATTTTCTTATGCGTATAAGCTATAGAAAGACAAGTAGATGTGGATTTAGTTTGGATAAGATTTGCAAGACAAGGAGACTCATTTATCCACTAAACTAGGAACCTTTTAGTACTTTAATGGGTCGCTTTTAGGAAAACTCTACGTTAAATGTATGAAAAGTAATCACAAAATTCTATTTAAACACTCTCTAAATTGACGTGTAAGTAAATTATTCTTGTGGAATCTAGGATCCTTTACGAAACTACGTTGGTTATCACAAAGTCTCCCTTTTCTATATACGACTACTATATATTTTTATTTAACTGCGCTATCGTCTAGATATTAAGAAATATCCCCCACAAGTCAACATGAGACTTGAAACCTCCAAAAAATATAGCAGAAAAAAAAGTCTTCAAAATTCAGGATGCATTTCGGAACGACATGCTAATATCATCGACCTTTCCAATTATATATTCACATATATATTAACGTTATAGTAAAACTAAGTAAATAACCAAAGATAAATTTAAAAAAAAAAATTGTCTCAAATAATATTTTTAAAAAAATGAACAAAGTAGATTTTATTAAAGGGTGTAAATTTACGTTTATACACTTTGGGTTAACTAATCTAGATTTAGAGTTTAGAGTTCTGGGGTGAGATTTTGGAGTTGAGGTCTAAAATTTAAAAAAAATAAAAAATATTAAAATTTTCAAAATAAAAAATCTATTTTAGCAATTTTTTTTAAAAATCTATTGTTGTGAAAAAAACTTCAAAAAATCTATTTGAGAGATTTACCCTAGTAACTATTAGCTAGAACTTTTAATCCCAACTAGTTCATGTTTGTGGCACTTAGAAAAACAGTATCTTAATGTATAACTCTCAAAACTGGGATGCATATCATCACAAAAAGTTTACCAATAATCATGTATTCGATTTGGTAGGGCTAAGAATTTTCTTAGTTGATCATCGTTACATACGAATACAGTTAATCATATGTAATACGCTAGGAGCATAATAGGACCCGCTTACGATTATTTTGATCAATGCGACGAAATTTAGATGGGAGACATTCCACTCAAAACATATACATGGGGGCCATTTATTTAAACACCAAAGGATACATATCCACATTTATAGATCACTCTCACATGGGCACACAAAAGTTTATATGAGTTCAGCAGCCTTATTTGTGGTCAAGAATGTCACGATGTGGCTACTCTTACTGCCTGTCGTGTCCTTTTTTTTTTGTTTCCCGTCATTTGGCCTCTAACTCTATCATGCATGTGATCAACTAGCTTTTATTGAACTCGTTGTTATGTTATGATATACTGTGGACAGTAGGTATCTTTTTAAGCATCTATTTTAATTTTGAGGAATATGTTTGCTTAACTGATGTTTGCTTAACTGATGTTTGCGTACACATCTACCTAGTGGAAACTTACTTCGATCTGAAGTGACGACCTTTCGTATTATATTCTCTGGCAGGTGAAATTCTATGACCTATAAAATCATGGACTACACATATAATGATTGGACTCTCCTATATATATTGGATTTTATAATGCATGGTTGTCACTTGATCGTGTTATTAATATGGTATGAAAGTATTCGTTTAAGAAAATAAAGTTATCGATTTAAACTTTCGTATAAAACTTTTTTTTATAATCTAACGACACGTAATATACATATATATAATTATATATCAACTAGCTAAGTGCAACCCATGCCGCGTACATGATGCATTTGATAACCATTTATATATGTTACTGGATCATTATATAATAGAAAGGAGATGAAGTTGAAACAAAACTATAACCAACAGTGGTCGAGTGGCATGGTGAATTTAGAAAAGTGTTAGGTACTCTAGTTTTGAAATTTATTATCTCAAATATAATTGCTTATGTGGTCAGGCAATATAAAAATTTAATTCTTATTTCGAACAAACAAAATTTTTTAGTGCTGGTGGATAGATTAGAGATAAGCATGAACGTTTTTGACCTAAACCGAAATTCTAATCTTAATCTAAACAGAAAAAAAATCTGAAATCCCAACCATTATACAAAAGTATCTGAATAGGGTTTACGAATTTGATACTTTTGGGTTTTGATACAACCAGAACCGAACTGAAATTCAAAATAGAATTTGAAAATATCATAAATTAGTTAAATATGATAATGTTTATATATTAAAGTTATGTAGATATTTTAAAGTATTTGATTTTTTTGTAGTTTTTTTATTTTTTATTTTGAATACTTTTAGTTAGTTTAACTAGTTTTAATTAGAGTTTAAATAATTTCAATAATTTGAATATTTTTTGTTAATTGATAAGTTTAAGAAAAAAATATTCTGGTGTTTTCAGACATTGATTATAATTAAATCTAAACCAATTTTTGAAAGGAACTGGATAAAATTCTATTTGAAAATTAGTAAAACCCGAATTGGACTTATGAGTATAATACCAAAAATCTGAATCAATCGAACCGTATCCGACGGAACCTCCGAACTGCCAGACCTACCTCTAAGTTCCATAGAATTAGTCGAATGGATTACGGCACACCAAATACTTTTAGATTATACAAAAAAACTATAGACTATAAAGCACACAAATATCAAATAGGGAAAATTATTTAATATGGGTACATAATATAACTTTTTGAAAAGGGTATACAGGAAGTTAGACAAATTACTTACGGAAAAACTAAATTTGTGAGGCCAAAACGGTATCTTAAGCAAATGGTCACACACCTACATCCTTTGTGAATTGTGAGGCCAGAACGGTTTCTTAAGCGACGAGAAGTCGCACTCGAATACGACGCAGAAATAAATGTGCTAACCCGTTGGACGATGAGGAAACGAGGAAACTATGCTAAAAAGTATTTTATTACGTTGGTTGTAGTGAAATGAAAGGTGATGGGGCTGATGGGAGAAAGTTGAGTTTAATTATTTATTTTTAGTCACAACTAACCAATATAAAAGTAAGTGGCAAATTACAATATATACTATTATTTGCAAAATAATTTTTTTAACAGAGCTTTCACGTTAAAAGTTAAAACGGTTCGTTTATATCTTTAATAAATAATATATATAAATTATTTAAAAATAAAAACACATGTAAACTATTTTTATTAGATAAATAATTAGAATTAATAATAATGAAACAAAATCTAAAAGTTATTTAAAGTAAAAAGATAATTTTGATATTATATTGTGTTATTATCTTAAAAAAATAAAAAAAAATTAAATTATTTTTATCAGATAAATGATTAAAATTAATAATAATAAGAATTATCCAAAATCTAAAATTTATTTAAAATAAAAAGATAATTTTGATATTATATTGTGTTGTTATCCAAAAAAAATCTTTTAACAAAAATATAAAATTAAAAAAATATAGAAAACAAATAACTAAATATTAATCAAGTAAAATTATTAATTTTATATAAATGCGTGAATTTTAAGATTTATTTATTAATAATAAATATAATATACATAAGAATTTTTACATCAAAAAATTAAATAAAAAAAATTATGCCTGCATGTGCGGACAACCCACCTAGTTTAATTTGAAACATCTCGCATATTTTTATTATATAGCTCACCAACAAAAAAAATCATTTGGATTGACATAATGTAACTATACTGATATTATCTACTAATTTCTTATTTAACATGTTAAGATAACCTAAGCGAGTGATTTGTTCAATATAACATATATGAATTGAACCATACGACATTAAAAACGAATAAGAATTAGACATATCAATTAATTTTCATTGCTTCTATTTTTGAAAGACAATAACATTTTGTGGTTAGAAAAAATTGAAAAAGAGAGCAAACCACACATGGCTGCAATTGTCACGCCAATCAGTCATCAGTTGGTTGGTTAAATCACATGCTACTTCCCAGCTCCTCCATTCTCAAATATCTCATGTTTTGTCTATCTTTTCTTGGCCTACCACGTCATGATATGTTTACACATAATTTCTAAATAATGTGTTATAGCTTAGAGAAAAATCGAAGCCGTATTAAGTTTTGTTTTATTATGTATGGACCACTTATGCTATAACGATAGCCACTTATCGTCAAACTTGCTTTCTTTGGGTGGACACCATTTCTATGATTGATTTTGTGTGAATCGAGCAGTATGGTGAGTTGATTCAGTAACATGTATAGTTTGCTTACATATATTTGGAACCAGATCTTCTATTTTGGTTCACTGCTAACACTTTCTAAAATTATTAATGGAAATATCTAATTCATGTTTCAAATATTGGCACCATTGATAAAAGACATGTAATTTACGTGTTGTATTGTTCAATAACATGAAACTTGCAAAAATGGCTCAAGCGACAACCGTGATACAAGTTGAAAAAGACAAACTCTAACCTCATGCAAATTAACTCTGTTATATATTAGAGCATCTCCAAATCTACTTTATAATTTACTATAAAATAAAATGATGAAAATGATGATGAACCCGCTTAAGTGGGCTAGTGGTAGAAGATGTCCAGCTGAGGGGTTTAATCCTAATACTCTGACTTCGACTCCCGCCGGCTGCAAACACTTTCTCGGGTCACTGGGGATTTCACATGCGGCCCTCAGCGCCCCAGACCACTAGCATAACCAGGGACCCTTAAGTGGAAGTTTAAAAATCCTGTAATGGCGTGGGATTCGACCCGGTGGACTAGTCGATCACGTTTAGTGGTCGGAGACTGGGTTAGCAAAAAAAAAAAATGATGAAGAAACAAAAAAATGAGTAATGATTTTTTATTTTTTCATTTTCCGATTTCTCGTTCTATTTTATAATAAATTATGAAGTAGGGTTGAAAATCTCATCTACAATAAAAGAAGAAAAGATCCGGTTACACTGGATACCATAATCATTAATCAACATATGGAAAAATAAAATGTATCCGAACGATGAGCGGCAATGGCGGCAGCACTACCACCGGCCATTCCAACACGTTTTGACACTTATTAACTTTTAGTATTTGTCTAGTTTCCTCCTCCTAGATTCATTACTATCTCAACCACATCAGTTAACCACTGCAACCTTATATATACATCTTATGAAAAAGATGCATTGAGAAACACGTGACACATTAACATATAACCTTTCCATCACCAAAGAAATGAGGAGTATAAAATAAGAGCCACTAATTTGGAAAATAATCTAGTCTTTCTATTTTATAAAAGTTTGTTTTTCTTAACAATAGTCGAAGAAAAAAATATATGACTTTTATAAATTATTAAGTTTCATGTGTATATAACTCAATATTGATCTGCAAAATTAATCGGAGACAAGTAAATTTTTAATATATATATATTTCTGAATTTTAAGTTTAAGATGAGAGATCTTTAACACGTCTTTTCAAAATAATAACATTTATCACCACGTTTTAGGCAAAAACTCTACTATAATCAATAAGATACCTTATCTGGACCACAGTACTTAAGTAAGAATCAATAAAATGAATTATGGCATTATGCTTCTAATTCAAAGCTACTTTGAAATAATTGAATTTACCTATGCCTCGCTCAAGCATTCACTTAAGAAAATTATCCTTTTCATGATTAGTGTCACTGGTAGAAAATTGGTTTGTTGCTGATTTCCAACGTTATCTTATTTTAGATGTATTCTTAACATAAACTCTATAAGCACAATTATTATTTCGTTGTGTTGTAAGAAAAAAATTGATTTTGTTTTGGAAGAATCAAAGTGTAGAAAATACACATGAGATCTTAAAACAACCACTTTTGCTAATTGTCAACATATGAAATTGCATTTAATTTAACGCGTGTATATTTTTAATTAAACGTTTGCCTATCTCACCAATAAAAACATACTAAAAAGTCTACATCGAAATTGTTCGTCTGCAAAGACTCAAACCAAAAGTGTTTTAGATTGTAATTATTAAATCATGCAAGAAAACGGTGTTAGAAATAGTTACGACTACGAAGAGTTGAAGACCTTCTTGGGTCGATAGAATGCCTTATGACCAAATCGAAAAGGTTTGGTTTCTGGAAGATTCAGATATTAATCCTAATGATCATTTCAACATTTCCTAAGTTTGAGGAGTTGTAAGGTTTGTTGTACATCTCGTAGCAGTCAACGTTTATAAATATTTCTTGCACTAAAGTTTGTGACCGTGAATATTAAGAGGTGTTATTATTTTATATATTTAATAGAGTTTAAATTTGAACACAATCCTCCGTTAGAATGACGATTTTAAATTTTATTTTAAAATTTAGTGTTATTCAAAAAATAAATATGTTTTTAAATTTAGTGTTATTTAACTTTCATTTTTTTAAAAATTCTTTGTATTTTAAATTGATTTCAAATAATCTATTATACAATCTCTTGAATAAAAGAATGAAATCAAAATCCAAGATATTACACAATTTTTAAAATTCACCAACTTAAATTTTAAAATTTGATGGATTGTAAAATTTTGATAATTGATTTTGAAACACTGATTGAATAACACCCCCTAAAATTCTATATGATCTCCGATGATAAATTAGTGTACTTTTCTATGTGTTTTAAAACAGTCTATATGACAGTAGAAGCAAAATGTAAGTTGATTATATAAATATTACTCAAAATAATTATAAATTTTGGTTAGAAAGGTAAATCCAGATGGAAACACAAACTATAGTAAACTTGATAAAACAATACTGCATCACACGCTTATATATTTATATAAAAGTGAAAAATCTAAAATCTAAAATCTGAAACAAAATCAAAACTGCTCCACAACAAGATCATATATAAAAAGGGCAACATAGCGTCTCTTTCCAACATAATATAAAACCAAAGTTCTCACGAATCTTATATATATACTTTATTATTTAATTTCAACATAAAACAAGTGCAGCAAATGAAATGGGCCCGTAGATGTCTACAAGTACACATATAAAATACACATATACATCTTGATAATACTCCACTTATTTTACGTATACTCCAACAAAAAAATTAATGTTAATATAATTAAAGATGTCCCCTCTTGTAAACAAATAACAAATTTAGAAATATTTATTTCAAAAAAATATAATAAACTTTCTAACTAAGATATTCTCTACAGTATTAGATTATTTTTTATCGTTCAGATAAATATGGATTCGAGAAGAAAAAAAAAAGAAAAAAAAAAGATTAACACGTTAATTGTTATCCAATAAAAAAACAAACTGTGTAACAAGAAATAAATATAAAAAGGAAGAGAGGAAGCAACGAGAAGTGGCATCCTCTCTCTCTTAAAATATTTCAACAGCCTCTTCTTCTCTTCTTCTTCTTCCCAATCTTCCTCCTCTTTTTCATATATATACATATATCTCCCTCACACAGCTTAAAGCCACAGCCTCAGACCGGAATTGTAATAACAGATTCAAGCTAGCAATCGGTTCGGTTCTTATAAATTCATTGTGAAATTTTTCTAAACCGGTGATTGGATGGTGAGAGAGAAAGAGGCCGAGAAGAAGGTGGATGCGAGGAAGGGAATGCGACTGGGGAAATACGATCTTGGAAAGACGCTCGGCGAGGGTAATTTCGGTAAAGTTAAATTCGCTAGAGACACCGTCTCTGGTCAACCGTTCGCCGTTAAAATCATTGATAAGTCACGTATCGCCGATCTCAACTTCTCCTTGCAGGTTCTTTTTTTTCTTACGTTTTCGATATAATCGATGTTATATTCAAATTAATTAATTTAATTACTTTTCTGGTAACTTCTAGGCGAAAAAATCGCTGGGAGATTTGTTGGAATTTGTTATTTAAAAAAAATATTGTAATTAATTGATTTTACAGATAAAGAGAGAGATCAGAACGCTGAAAATGCTGAAACATCCCAACATTGTCAGATTACATGAGGTGAGTATCTCAAATAATCTTACCTAATTTAAATTTGTGTTTTTAGCTTTTAATTAAAAAAATATACTCCTATAATCTTGCTGGATTATCGAATGATTCTTTCTTTGATTAGTATAGCAATTTAGATGATTTTTTAATTTATTTTTTTGCTTTTTGTTTGCTTGTGGTGTAGGTTGGTTCTTTTGTTTTGTTTAATACCTGAATCTGACAAAAAGTGAAACTATATTTTCTCAATTATTGCTTATAGAGAGTTTTTTTTATCACACATAGAGAGTTATTTATCTATTAACCCATTTTTTACTGTTATTTAGAATAGATTGGTAGGTCTGGTATCACTAATATTAACTATTATTAGTTTAGTTTTAATCTTATCTTATTAAACAAAAAGTGGTTGGAACTTACTGTCTTTGAGAACTAAACATCAGATACTCTGAAGCTTGTTGTTGCTTTTGAGAATATCTTACAAGCCATTCGGTTTAATCAATTTAAAAGTTTCTTACCGAAGTATAAGCTTGTTATTGCTTATGAGAATATCTTACAAGTCATTTGGTTTAATCACCTTAAAAGTTTCGTACCCAAGTATGTTCCTTTAGCTTGTTTTTCACGTTGCCAAATTAGTCACTGTTTACATAAAATTATCCTTTAAATAAAAAAAAAGGTATAATAATTCCATTATCGAATGGTTGTTGGCTTTGCCGATAACTTGGCCTTTTTAATTCAACGTGGGTCCCAAATTTCATATCGTGAAAATTGCAGGATACGGCCCTGATCGTTAATAATAGCCTAATCTTAGGACCTTTTTAAAGTTTTTTTTTTTTATCATTTGGACCCACTTTGATCTTTTACGCATACTTTTCTTCTTGTTTCTGATAATGTTTATTAATATATAGTTTTTATGAAATTATTATTATTTGGGTGTTGCTGTACCTTTGGGTTAAAAGAAGTGGAAGACGTTTATTGTTGACTTTCTAGTTTATCTCACCTTCTTTGAGTTTTGCTTTACCTTGTAACGCGGATCAATGTTGACTCTTTGGTCAAGCAACCGATTATGTGCTAAACACATATTGGATGCACGTGTGCCACGTTTCTGAAATCTAAGGTCGTGTTGTGGTTAACCTATTGTTTTTATGTGTTCGTGTAGATTTTGGACACGTAAGGGTTTTGTTTATTAGGATATGATTGAGATCATATTTGTAGAAATTATTCATTTTTTTAGTAGGAGAAAACTTTGAATTTTCAAAATATTATATCTCAAACATTATATTTACAGTGTTTTCATTCTTAAAACTAATTGGCCTCTTGCTTATTATGGTCACCATGCAGGTCCTGGCTAGCAAAACGAAGATCAATATGGTGATGGAATTAGTCACTGGAGGAGAATTGTTCGACAGAATTGTAAGACTCCATTAACTTCTTCTGCAAGCAAAGCTGACTCACGAGAGTAATGTTTAAAGCTAAATAATCACACTCTGATATCTCTCTTAGGTCTCGAATGGGAAGCTATCAGAAACAGAGGGAAGAAAAATGTTTCAGCAGCTCATCGATGGAATCAGTTACTGTCACATCAAAGGTGTTTTCCACAGGGATCTCAAGGTCCGTGCTTCTCACGTCTTCCAAAACCCTAATAACCTAATAATGAAAGTATTGCCCTAAAATTTAACATTCTTTTTATATTGCAGCTAGAGAATGTTCTTCTTGATGCAAAGGGACATATAAAGATCACTGACTTTGGTCTCAGTGCCCTGCCTCAGCATTTTAGGGTACTTTGAAACATCATCATAGATACATTTAACATAAGCAGACACATAATTGATGAACTGAATCAATGTTTCAACTAACATTTTTTACTATTTTCAGGAAGACGGGTTGCTACATACAACCTGTGGAAGTCCTAACTACGTTGCGCCTGAGGTACTAGCAAACAGAGGCTATGAGGGTGCAGCATCTGATATATGGTCATGTGGTGTAGTCTTGTATGTGATTCTAACCGGATGTCTCCCTTTCGATGATAGGAACCTTGCAGTTCTTTATCAGAAGGTAAAGCCCGTCTCATTTTTTCCTCAATATTATCAACTTAACACACGTTTTAAAGAAAGACAATCTTGTTTCTTCAGATATGCAAAGGAGATCCACCAATACCGAGATGGTTATCACCAGGTGCAAGAACCATGATCAAGAAGATGCTAGATCCAAATCCAGTCACGAGGATCACCGTTTCAGGTATTAAAGCCAGTGAATGGTTCAAGCAAGACTACACTCCTTCAGTTCCAGATGATGATGATGACGAAGAAGATGTTGACACTGACGATGATGCTTTCTCAATCCAAGAAGTTGTAAGAATCTAACGGCCACACACTTTTTTTTTTCAATCTCAGTTTCATTTTAGTTCAAGTGCAATGTGTCCCTAATGCTCTGAACTGTGTAGGGATCTGAAGATGGAAAGGGCAGTGATTCACCGACTATCATCAACGCGTTTCAGTTGATTGGAATGTCTTCCTTTCTTGACCTGTCTGGTTTCTTTGAACAAGAGGTACAGATTCATCTTCTCTGTTTCAAATATGTTTTCCTCTGGATTGAGACATTATGTTAAAATAATAATACAAAGTTGTACTTTCCAATTCTCAGAATGTATCAGAGAGGAGAATAAGATTCACTTCGAATACCTCAGCAAAAGATTTAATAGAGAAAATAGAAACCGCAGTTACAGAAATGGGATACAGTGTACAAAAGAAACATGCTAAGGTTAGTCTTCACTATTATGTGTTCTTCCTCTTTCTCTTTGCTAGTTGAATTTGTGGAGTTGTTAAAAAATTTAAACTGTTTTATTTTTTGTTTGTTTCGTTTTGTTTTATAGTTAAGAGTAAAGCAAGAAGAACATAACCAGAAGGGTCAAGTTGGTTTATCAGTGACAGCTGAGGTATATTAGTGAAATTTTACATAATAATATTTCAGCATTTTAGACTATTTTAGTGATTACATTTGAACTAAGCAAAGAGGCAATTATATGTATATAACAGGTTTTCGAGATAAAGCCATCACTTAACGTGGTTGAGCTAAGAAAATCATATGGCGATTCATCTTTGTATAGACAGGTATGCTACTAACTAACTATTATTGTGATTTCTATGTGTTTAAGTACTATAAAATTTGAATTATAAAAATTGAATTCAATTTTTTCGGTTCGTGCAGTTGTACGAGAGACTATTAAAAGACGTGGGCACTTCCTCGCCGGAACAAGGGCTAGTAACATAGTAGGTGCATGTTGGTGTTTTTGGCTGAAGTTAAATAGTCGAATAATCTTTGGCACACCATCGATGTTAATAAACTTTCATCTATGTAAATACACAAAGAGCGCAGATTATATAATTAGTGCGAAAATTTGCATTAATATATAGAAAAAGTTGGCTAAAAGTAAAGTCACCTCTAAGTTGGCGAAAGCCAAATCTCAAGAGAAATTCTTCATTTTTTTGCAAACAGGCTTTTATTTGGATGTAATGCAAAAGACAAAACTCTAAACGATCTTGGTGTAAATGCTAAGACAAGAACCTACACTGAACCAACTGGTTAGACCAAGACTAATTAACTTCAAAAATTCATAAATCGATTCGTTAACCAGTTGACCTTCCCGGTTTAGCACAAGATTAGCTGATTCTTTCACGTAGACTAACAGAATCGTTTGTGTATGTACAAATTTATTACCAAATGGGATGTACATTGTAAATAAATTTTGTTATATTACCACTCTGTCAAGTGTTTGGTCTTACAAACTACCCCGGCCGCCCCATGCCCTATCAATATGTTACTTCTTTGAAGGACGCACTATATATATAGCGAAGGTATCCAACGATCAAGAGATAAATTAACGCCGACACGGCTACACCCAAACATAAAGTTAAGTGATAAGCTGCACAGAGTTTATAATCGGAAGAAAGCAGAGTTGACAGCTGAAGAGACACCTGGGTTATCAAAAAAAAAAAGAAAAAGTAGCCGTGGATGTTCGAATGAAGTGGCATGGCACGAGATAATTCAAACAATAGAACACTGTTTGTTTAAGGAATGTTAGGGCATGGTGTAACCGGTTGCAGTTGCATGCGTTTGCGGGTGATTGCAATTTTAATCTTTATGAAGAAATTGGATGATTTGTACATCAATTAAAAATTGTTGCATTTATGATACTTATGACTAGTTAACTATCAACTGCATCAGTGATTAAATAATAAATTAATAATATTTACATTTTATATAGTTATAAAAATATAAAAAATCTTATATTACAATAAATATAAAAACTACTCTTATAAAATTATACTATTATTTAAAAAAAATATAATATTTAAAGTTTTATAATATTAATTTAATATATATATAATATTTAAAGTTTTATAATATATATATATATTAAATTAATATTATAAAACTTTAAATATTATAATTTTTAGTATTTATATTATTTTAATTTAAAAATTTAATTGAATATTTTTATTTTTATATTTATATAGTTTTTTTAATTATTCTTTTATTCTTCCGTAACCTCAACGCTAGCTACAACTAGCTTTTGAATTTTATAAGTTTATAGCGGTTTGAAACAATTTATAGTTTTTTCTATATTTGTTGTAAAACGCCGACAATCGCTACCAACCGTGAAAGCTGCTTTTGCGGCGGATAATGGGAAAACCAATCATACCTCCTTTAGTGGGATAAATTTGTAATGATTGTTAAAATTCTCAAATTCTGTTATTGGTTTGGTGATCATTTAATTATTTACACAATCTATTGTTATTCATAAAGTTTGGTTTTTAATGAATTTTAAGATTCTATCAAATTTACTGGTATAGGAAAATGAATTGTAAACAATTTTACTCATAAATTTTTTTTCAAAAATCTTGCATATTTCCTCTAGGTTCTTGAAATTAATACTAGAATATTATCATAAACTTTCTAAATATAAAAAAGTCTTCAATATTTTCATAAGCTTTTTAAATATAATAAATTATTTAGAAGTCTTACAAATTCAACAGTTCTATTGATTTTAACTCTATATACATTCTACTCCCACTAACCCCTTTTAGTTTTGTCAACAAAAAAAAACCGCCTGTAGTATTTCTAATATCTTTCTATTTTCAAAAGTATAAATCGTTGTTGTCTTCGTCATTATTAGTTAGCTTTTGGATTTGTATTGAGTCATGTGACTCGAGGAGAAGATTGCCTCGGTTAGACCAGCGACTTCTCAGATTCAAAATCAAAATCTAATCTTGCTTCATTTGTATTTGGATAGTACTTTTCAGTATTCAGATTGAGTTTAGTTCTTTGTTACGGAATTGTATAGCTATACTCTATCATTAAGGTCAACCCACAACATTCAACACCGATAAATCATTACGATGCTGCTGTGCATCAATTGAGAAATTGGTTAGTTAATTATTATAGATGCCTACTGAATGTAATGCATATAACAGGTGATATGTATACACGCAATAAAATTTAATAGAATACCCAATCCATTAGTTAATCAAACGACATTCACTACAAAAAGAAAACGACGAAACGAATAGAAAAGCATAGAGATGCAAGAAATTACGTGGCTGTATGTATATAACCACTAAATGCCTGTTTGCGTCCTCGTGCATTACTGTACCTGTTGGATTTGAACCAAGCTTGGAACATAATTGTAAATAAATGGCCTTCTATATTCTCCTAACGGGATTGTCATGTATCGATTGCCCTCTCCAACAATGTATACCATGTCCTTGTAATACTTATATTATATCCCAAGTCGCTTAACACAGCCACTTCCTTCTCCTCGTCGATAAAGAAAGTTGTGTCACTTGAAAAACGCCTACGAGGACTATTCTCATCTGTTTTCACTGATAAAAACTTGCTCCACGACAAGTCTTTGGTCTGATCAATATCATCTGTCGTAATCCATATCTCAACCTTTGGTGGACCCAAAAAGTTGCTATATAATACTGACAGTCTTTCTTCTCTAACAACTGCGAGGGCTATAGGAAAACAATTATCACTGAAATGCGGAAAAGGAATAAAAAACCACCTAAACTTCGCTGTCGAAAAATCGAATCCAATAAGTATTACCCTTCAAAGACACTCCATTTAATGGTCTGGAGAAGTTTTTGACCTCATCAAGATCCCTCTACGAGTGAGAGCCAAAATCATAGATTCTATAGAATGGGACACTAAGCAAGATTTTATAGCCTTGGCAAGACTTGTTATTTTCGTATCCAAGAAAAAACTTGGACTTGTTAGTTTCATATCCACTTAATGGGATCCACCTGATTTGGCCAGTACAAGGGTTCCAAACCACGAGTCTGAAGTCCACGGTGGTGCATAACAATAACCCGTCGCAATGAAATATATTAGATATCTTCACTCGTTGAGAAATATTATGGAAATCTTTGAGGTTCAGCAACGTTTGTGGATCGACAACGTTGTCATGGATTCCATGGAGATTTATATCCATGTAATAAACCCTTGAATCACTCTGCATGAGAACCATATTCTGTTTAGCAGCTTTATCCGAGTGATTCTTGATGAACTCTTCATCTTTGAATAAAGCGTTCAGGCGCTTGCAAGTAAATAGTAATTTACTCAAATATGTAGCCGGAACTCTAAAGATTATATCAACTACCAAATCCCATGGAAGATCGAGCAATCCCAATGTTTCTTTTGTCATCTCGCAAATTAATGAATTAGAAGAAGGCGAGAGGATGCTCATAGTTTATTAGAGCACCTCCATCAATGATATTTAAAGGGTCCTTAACAAAAAGTGGTGGTGGACCCCATCACTTTTTTTAAGGACCGATTCTAAAAATTCTTATTTAAGGATCGATCCTTGCACTGTTTCGTGGGCCCCATTGACACGTGGCGGCTCACGATTGGTTAGTTTTTAATTTTTTTTTAAATCGAAAAAAAAAAGTTAAGGACCAGGGGTCCTTAACGGATAGAGATGCTCTTAGATATTAGAGCATCATTAACTCAAGCATCCCATTTGGGGTGCTTATTTTTTTTTTAATGATTTAAAAAAATTAAAACTAACCAATCACATGTCATCACGTATCAGTGGGGTCCGTAAATAGTGTAAGAACCATGGCATGAGGAGAGCTTATTTAAGCAATATAAGAGAGGTTGTATGTGTTGGGGTTGATGAATTTGTGGGAACCAAAGACAAGAGCCCTTGGTTAATCATGCTCTTAGGTCATCCACAGTGGTGAGTATGTGCATAACTTTCTCAGGGAAAATACTAATAAAAAATTAAAAAGTAAGAGAGAGCCATTGAAAAATGTCAGAATCGATTTTTCTTAAAGAGATTATTAAAGGGATCTAAGAGACTTTGTCTACACATGTTTTTGTTTAATTGGTATAACCTTTTTTACACCATTTAATCTTAATGCAGAACTAAATTATCTTAAAATATGAAATATAATAATGATTAGAGACGTTTGTGAAGAAACTCAACAATGCAGATGCCCTTAGGGTTTTGACTTTCACGTTGCTCTTCCCTGTCTTATATGGAGAGATCTTCGCTTAAAAATATCGTAAACTATTTCAGTTTTCCTTTTTTTTCTTAACATCAGTTTTCTATTTTCCTTTGTAGATTGTATATTGGACAAATTTTCAAATAGAAAGAAAAATAATTAAATAATCACTGGATCCCATTAAAAGTTAAGGGTTCGATTTTTAAAATCTTTAAATAATGACTCTTTTTTAGTGAATCCTTACACGGGGCCCTATGACACGTGGCGGCCTGAGATTGGTTAGATTTTTTTTTTAATAATCTGAAAATGAAAAAAAAAAATTAAAAAATAAATAGTTAAGGATTCCAATGGATAACACCATTGTGGATGCTCTAAATCTTTTTACATATCGAGCTCTTTTTTTTCGGTTGCTCGGGGTGCTTCTGACGAGGAGTAGCAGGTGGAAGAGTCTTTTAAGCCTTTTGAATTAGCCGCAAGTGGACGAGGAGTAGCAGGTGGTACACCATCGATGTTAATAACTTTCGTTTCTAGCTATAAAATAGAGAAATTGTCAAAAATACCACTTTCATTGTACCATTTTTCAAAAATATTTTAATCACTTTTATCCTTGTTTTTAAGAGGAAAATACACACTTATAACCCTTGGATTAATTAATATAAGACTTAGGGTTTAGAGTTAAGGGGTGGTGTAGTGTGGGGGTAGGATTTAGGAATGTAAAATTTAGGATTTTAATTAATTTTTTAAAAAAATATTTCCCTTAAAAAAGTGATATTTTTGAAAATGTTTTTTTAATGAGAGTAAAAATGAAAAATGGTACAAAGAAAGTATTATTTTTGAAAATTTCCCTATAAAATATACAAAGAGCTCAACAATTTTATAATTAGTGCACAAAATTGCATTATATATAGAAAAGTTTCCCAAAGTCACCTCTTAAGTTAGCCAAAGCGGCCAAATCCTAGGAAAAACTTATCATATTTTTTTAAAAAATAATATATATTTATAAAGTTTGTATATCTGAATGCACTAATTAAGTAGATTTATTTCCAATTGGGATGCACACATTACAAAACTCTAATATCACATCATGTTAACGTGTTAGTCACTAGCCCTCGGTATCAAAATAGTTGATTTACAAACAGGTTTTACTTGGTTTGGTTGTAATTGGAATGTAAGAGCATGTCCATCGGTGAGTACAAGACAATGCATTTAACGATCAAGAGATAAACACATCAACGATTAAAAAAACACCAACACGGCCAAACTCGAACATAGACTATATCTAAAACATTCAAAATCGAATAGAAAAACATGGAGATGCAAGAAATGACGTGGTTGTTTATAACCAGCTTTTTCTTTTGCGCCCACGTGTCATTACTCCACCCTGTTGGATTCGAACCAAGCTTGGAACATAACTGTAAATAAGTGGTCTCAATAACCGCAATCTAGATTCTCCTACAGGTATTTTAATGAACCGATGGTCCTCTCCAACAATGTATACCATGTCCATATTCCAGATATCCCTATATTCCAGGTCGCATAACACAGCCACTTTCTTCTTCTCGTCGATAAAGAAAGTTGTCCCACTTGGAAAACATTTATGCTCATCTACTTCCACTGATATAAACTTGTTCCACGACAAGTCTTTGGTCTGATTCTGACCAATATTATCATATGTCGTCATCCATATCTCATTTTTTGCTAGTGTTCCATAAAATTTGCTATATAATACACACATCCCTTCTTCTCTAACACCTGAGAGAGCTTTAGGAACATAATCATCACTAAAACTCGGACAAGGAATAGACATCCATCTAAAGCTCTCGGTTGAAAAACCAAAACTAAGTAAGTGATCTTCTTCATAACTTTTATACGCAATCCAATAAGTACTCCCTTCAAAGACACTCCCTGTGATGTTATGGAGAAGTTTTTGGCAAAGCCGTCATTAAGATTCCTCCACGAATGAGACCCAAAATCATAGATTCCACAGTCAACAACTCGACGGTGTAGGTCACGACTATCCCAGCTGCACCTCAAGATTTTATAGGTTTGGCAAGACTTGTTATTTTCGTATCCAAGAGCAAACTCCGAGTTATGCTTGTAACGATCACTGTATGAGATCCACCTGATTTGACTAGTACAAGGGTTCCAAGCCAAGAGTCTTAAGTCCCCGGTGGTGCATAACAATAACCCGTTGCAGTGAAACATGCTACGTATCTCAACTCGTTGAGAGATATTATGGAAATCTTTGAGGTTCAGCAAAGTTTGTGGATCAGCAACGTTGTCATGAACTCTGTCGTGGTCTACACTCATTGAATAGACTTTTAAATCACTCACCATGATGACCATACACTGGTTTGCTGCTTTATCCAAGTGCTTTTTGATGAAATCTTGATCGTTGAAGATATCGTTCCATCGCTTGCAAGTAAAGCGTAATGGACTCAAAGATGTAGCCGGGATTCTAGAGAGTATCTCAACTACTACATCCCAAGGAAGATCGACCAATCTCAATGTCATCTTCCAATGAATTAGAAGAAGGCGAGAAGTGGCTAGTTGATTAGAAATTAGGGTTTTGATTATCACGTTTGCCCTTATACGTATAACTAATTTTATATTGATAGCATATAATAACGTGGATTATATTAGTAATTTTATTATATAAAATTTATTTTTCAAAAAAACTGATAATCAATATGATTACGACACATTACAATAAAAATTGTAAAAATATTTCCAATTTTTTTAAAAAAAATTATGAGAACTTTTATTAGAAATTTAAAAAGAGTTTTTTTGATAATATATATTAATTTTTATTTTAATATATTAAACAAAAATTGCTAATTATTATGATTGAGACATAAGATAATAAAAATCTAAATTATGACATGTCAAATGTATTAAAAACATTTCTTATATATATAATAATTTTGAACCGACATTATTGGAGGTTTCAGAGTATTGGAAAAGTCGTTCGTTGTGGTTGTTTTCTGCGGAGAATATGTCTACCGAAAGTGTTGTACATGCAAAATTGTCCGTCGCTCCAAATGTTTCACATAGAGCTTCATCGTGAAATATTATTTGTGGTGTTCATCAACATCACACATGTAACAGGTAATTGGTCATTATATATAATAGAATTAAGGATTATAGGATTATGTAATTGTTACCTAGTGTTAAAAGAAAGAAAAAATTGAACACTTGGAGGGAGAAATCTGCTGGATATATGGTAAATGATCTAAATACCTCATGTCGTCAAGCTTTAAAACAAAGTCCGGCGCCAACGTGTGATTCAGTGATCACATCTTCTTCCATGGCCGCAACTATGGACTGTATTAGATGAGATGAGACTGAACAGAAACTCTGCTCTCATGAAGAAGATGATACACGAGAGGATTTGGAAAATAGTGAACTGTTTCTGTTGATCGTTAATGAAGAAGATACAAGTGTTTATATACATCATAAGCTATCCGGTTTACCGGTTCTAACTAACCAAACCAACTAGCAGGCCCGTCCCTGCACTAAGACAAGTAAAGCACTTGCTTTTGGCCACAAAATATATTGAAAAGTTTAGGGCCACATTACATGTTGGTTTGGTCTAATGGTTAACTTTTGACTTTGTATAAGCATCCCCTTATCCAAAATTCTATTTTAACTGTATTCAATGATTTTATAAACTTTGTATTAGTATTTGTTATTAGTATCAGTTTAAGAGGCCACATAATAATTTTAGTTGTGCTTTAGGCCACTCCAAGCTATGGGACGCACTGCCAACTAACCAACTATACATCACATCATCGACCCGTACGTTACCAGAGACACTCTTCTACTATCCTGTGTCCAGCTTGTTGGGCTCCCTATCTACTCAGTCCATCGAGGAAATATGGTTAACTATGATCTTCATGTGTATTGCGTTTGAAACACATTTTTTTTTTATTTTTTCTGCATTTTAATACGAAAGTCTTAGTTCAAAAAAAAGGCTTTAAAACCATGATCACAGCTCCGATGTCCTTGTCTTATAAATCATTTAAGACGCTCTGTTTGGCTTAGAGAGTTCGTCACGAGTAGCAGCAAGAGTGAACTCAGGCTTGCCTGCCATGCTTCTTTCTGGAATTAGTAGAATATAGTTTGTATCTATACTTCCCCAAATGGGATGCCCAATTGCACATAAATAAAACTTGTGATATAACGCTGGTTGATCTCATGAACACCCTCTCTCCATATGTTGCTAGTGTAACTCATTTAGTTTTGGAGAAAAACTTTTCAAAAAAATTCTTAACAATGAAAAAAAGAATCTACGTACAGACAAGGCATTTAACGATCAAGAGATAAAAACATCAACGATTAAGAGATAACACCAACACGGCAACACTCAAACATAAACTATCTAAAACATTCAAAACTGTAAACAGTCAAAACCGAAACATTAATTAAATTTAAAGATAAGTCCACACAAACATTAGAAAAAAATCAAAAGATTAAATAAGATGTGTATAATATAAAGATCAACCCAAAACATTCAAACCACTAATGCCGGCTTTTTCTTTTTCGTTCTCGTGTCATTACTCCACCCTGTTGGATTCGAACCAAGCTTGGAACATAACTGTCAATACTTGGCCTCAAAAACTGCAACCTAGATTCTCCTACGGGTATTTTCCTGAACAGATTGTCCTCTCCAACAATGTATACCATGGCATTGAAACTTTCCTGATCCCATAACAAGGCCGCTTTGTTCTCCTCGTCGACAAAGAAACTTGTGACACTTGAAAGACCTTTCTCAGGATTATTCTTATCTAGTTCCAATGATAAAAAATTGCTCCACGACACAACTTTAGTCGGATCATGTGTCGTCATCCATATCTCAATCTTCGGTGTATTGACAAAGCTGCTACATAATACGGATAGTCTTTCTTCTCTAACAGCTGAGAGAGCTGTAGGAACACAATCATCAAAAGGAACAGACATGCACCTTAAATTGTTGGTTGAAAAATTGAAACTAAGTAAGAGATAGTTTTTTTCATAATATTTATTGGCAATCAAATAAATATTCCCCTTCAAAGACACTCCTTTTGATGTTACGGTGCAGTTTTTGGGAAACACGTCTTTAAGATCCTTCCACGAATGAGACTCAAAATCATAGATTCCACACTCAACAATTCGACGGTCTATGTCACCACTATCCCAGCTGCACCTCAAGATTTTATAGGTTTGGCAAGACTTGTTATTCTCGTACCCAAGAGCAACCCTCGAGTTAAGCTTGTAACGATCACTGTATGGGATCCACCTGATTTGGCCAGTACAAGGGTTCCAAACCACGAGTCTTGAGTCCCATGTGGTGCATAACAATAACCCGTCGCAGTGAAATATTTTATATATATTGAGTTTTTCCGTATTGTGAAAATCGTTTAGGCTCTGCAACGTTTGTGGATCAACAACGTTGTCGTGAATCCCATTGAGATTTACATTCATTGAATAAAACTTTGAAACACTCAACATGAGAACCATACACTGCTTTGCTGCTTTATCCAATTGCCTTTTGATGAACTCTTGATCTTTGAATAAAGCGTTCCATGATTTGCAAGTAAAACTTAATCGTCTGAGAGATGTCGCTGGTACTCTAGAGAGTATCTCACGTACCAAATCGCATGGAAGATCGTGCAATCTCAATGCCTCTATTGTCATCTCCCAATGGATTAGAAGACGGCTAGAGGTGGCTAGGTTTCTTAGAAATTAGGGTTTGGACTTTCACACCCTCATATAACTAGTCATATACTGACCATATAATAACTTTTTTTTAAAAGGCTGACCATATAATAACGTACGTGGATTATATTAGTAATTGTATTATATAATTTTTTTTTAAAGTGTTAATTAACATAATTACGACACATTATATCAAGAAAACAAAACGCAACTCCACTAATTATGGGTCCCAAACTTAAGACAACCAGTGTTACAAACACCTTTGAAAGCTCATTGAGTTTAGCCGGACACTTCTTCCCCAGTTCAAACTGTTCCCGCAAATCAAATGACCGGTTATATACTAATATTAAATAAAAGAAAATCGCTAATTATTTTGATTGAGACATAGAAGAAAATATTTTTTTTTTTAATTATGAGATGTGTTAAAACATTTCTTATGCATAATAATAATTTTCAATACTTGGAGAATAGATCTTCAACATTTAATAATAATTCATGTACTCCACGACATGTGTTCCTGATGTGGATTGCACAATACGACAGAATGCCAACTCGACCAGACTCGTCAGTTGGGGACTCAGGAACGTTATAAACTGTCGTCTTTGCGATTCTGCTCCGGAAACAAGAGATCATCTTCTATTGCGCTGTGAAGTAAGTGAGCATATTTGGGAGTTGGTTCTCGCAAGGCTGGGTTATACCCACTCTGGTTTTGTCACTTGAACGGCTTTTGTGGAATGGCTATCAAACAAAGACTCTATCACTTCTTTGATTCTCAAACGGCTAGTTGCTCATGCAATTATATACAACATTTGGGCTGAAAGGAATAAGAGACTGCATGATGGAATCTTGTCAACTACCTCAACGATTTACAAGACTATTGATCGTAACATCAGAGATACAATCATGGAGAAACAACACATGAAGAAATTCAAGACTCTTATGCTATCATGGCTTAATAATATCTAGAAAATCTTAAATCTATATGGGCTTTACCTTGTTTTTATTCTTTTTGCCAAGGTGAACCCCATCTTGTTTTAAATTTTTTGTACTCTTCTCATATCTATATGAAATTCAAATCTTTGGCAAAAAAAAACACTTAAGAGGAAGAAATCTGCTGGAGATATGCAAGTGATCAAAAACTTTGTCAAAAAAAAAATATAAAAGAAGAGGGAAAAATAAATAAAACAAATCATTGAAGACTCTCTCTTTCACTTAGAAGGTTCGTCACTAGTAGCATCCGTTGACTCCCCCATCTAAAACCCTACCGCAAAACCCTCCTTCTTCCGCCATTGAAGCTTTGCTTCGATTCGTAAACTCATGCCCGCCGTATCAAGAGGCCTCCTTTCTCGCATCACTCAATTTCTCTCGATCCGAACTCTAACCCCTTCATCCTCGCAATCTCCTCCCCATTCTAGCTTCTTCCTCATCCAACGATTCAGCTCCGGTGCTGGATTAATCGGAGCTCTGACTCGGATCATCGAGGCGAGACACAGTGATATGTCCTGGAGCTCCAAAAGGATAGGGATCATCGCCTTCAAGTGTGGCATTACTGCTCTCTGGGACAAATGGGGAGCTAGGGTTCCCGTTTCTATCCTCTGGGTTGGTGATAACATCGTCTCTCAAGTTAAAACCATTGAGAAAGAAGGCATCTTTGCGCTACAGGTATCCCAAACATAAATTTTCTTTTTCTCAGCTTTTTTTTCATCAATTTCCAGTAGGAGCTTTTCTTCTCTTTTTCAGCCTATTTTTGTTGTATTTCTTCTCTTTGTTGTATGATACTGAGGGCATCATTATCCCAACAACCCAAATGGAATTTCTTATTTTTTTATTTTTTTCGGATTAAAAAAAAAATTAAAAAGCATCTAAGTGCGGCCCACCATGTGTCGGTGAGCCCCGCAAACAGTGCAAAAGACCACCCACAAACGTTTCTTGTTTTGAGGCTAGAAGGGTTGTCTCTTATGTTTTTTGTGGGGCCCAGACCACAAAAAGTCATAAGAAACCCTCTTTTTCTATGGGATATAGAGCAACATTATTGGTGGTCCTTAAGGCGGAGGTCCTTATGAACAGTTAAGGACCTCCGCCTTAAGGACCACCAATAATCATGGTAAGGGCACCTCTATCAAGAGGTTCTTAGGGGGTTTTTAACCCCAAAAGATGATGGGCCCACCACTTTTCCTAAGAACCCGATTCTAAAAATCTCAAATTAAGAACCGGTTCTTGCACTGTTTCATGGGTCCTACTGGAACGTGGCGGCCCATGATTGGTTCGTTTTTATTTTTTTTTAAAACAAAAAAAATGAAAGAAATTAAGAGTTGTTATGGATGGAGGTGGCCTATAAGAGCATGATTAAAGGGGTAGCTTAGGAGGGTTGCTTAAGGGGAGGGTAGCTTATTTTGAAGAGAGATGATAGCTTAAAATGCCAAAATAAGCAACCCATTTAGCATAGTTTTTGTACTGTTCATGGGCCCCACTAACACGTGGCGGCCCGTGATTGGTTCTTTTAAAAAAAAATTTTTTAAAAAAAAGCAACCCATAATGGGTTGCTAGGTTGATGATGCTCTAAGGGTGCTCTAAGGATCTTGTTGCTCACGGTGACAATAGAATCATGTTATCACTCTTTAACTCCTCCATATTGTAGCATGCTTCTGTTCTAGATCTCTTTCTTAGGGCCGGTTTTTCTGCATGACTTTATGCACGACCTTTCAGATTGTTTTTAAAAACAAGTGACACATCACTAGTGTCATTGCTATTTTCACAGTCTATCAAAGTTTCTTTCACTTGATTATCACCACTCCGGTAAGTGTGCATCAGTAATGTCACTTAATCCAATTGAATTACCACCATTAGCAGTTGTACTATCAAATATAATTTTCAAATTTTCAAATTGTTCATGAGAGTCATAACGCATATATTTGTGGGTTAGATGTGCATGTCATATTTCATAAACATACATAAGAAATATAATTATGAATTTGTATAATATCAAAAAATTATGTAAAACAAAAGATACCTTAAAATATTTTTGCCACACTTCTTCAGGAACAGTAAACAGTTTTGTCTCAGAATCCTATCCAAACTCAGAGCTACTACGTTGGAGATCCACATAACTTTGGTATTGAGCTTTCAGATACTTTAGTTTACTCTGGTAGTGCTTATGGCTCTTTTGGCATTCAAGTCTTTCATTAAACACTAGTAGTATTTTATTTATCACTGTTGCCTTATTGATTAAACCACTAGTATCACGCCATCCACGTTTAACTCCCTCAACAAGTAACTCAATCAACACTTGTCACCTTTGAATTCCACTCACTATATTGATTTTTTTTTCTTTATCACCCATTGTAATCTTATTAAAAAAACTAGCTATAATTAGTATCAAAATAGTTAAACACGTTATTTTCAAAATCATATAACACAATGAAATTTAACATAAGGGTTAGAACGTAGAATAACAAAATCAAACAATAAAATTTATAAACAGAAGTCAATCATAAAACGAACACAAAGGCAATAGACCAATCTATAAGAATGGTCAGCTTTGGATGCTGAAAAATAATCGTATGGCTAATTTTTCTTAAAATAATGATGAAAAGAGGAAGCTTACTTGGAAGAAGCTCAGCTCAGGATGAAAATTCTGCAAGTTGTAGTATTGGCTGATGACATATATATACGTGCCTTATATTTAGAAAAACTGGAAAGAACTTTTATATATTGCCTTAGAAGAAAAGTCTTTGGAGAAAAAAAGTATACAAATCTATGAACTTCAGTAACAATCACTAGAAATCAATTTAATATATTTGTTAACTTTACTTAAACTTTTAAAAATCTATCAATTTCCAAAATCCTTAAATTCCACACAAATTCTTGTTTGAATAACCCCCTCTTAATTCATTCCCCAAATGGGATGCCCAATTGCACATAAATAAACTTGTGATATAACGCTGGTTGATCTCATGAACACCCTTTTTTCATATGTTGCTTCTTCAAGTGTAACTCATTTTGTTTTGGAGCTCTTGAATTCTTTTAGCACAACGTATAACGAATCAATCATTTGAAACTCTCGTTTCATAATTCTCAAAAATTGCTTAACGATGAAAAATAACCTACTATAGACAAGGCATTTAACAACAAGAGATAAAACCAACACGGCAAAACTCAAAGATACACTATCTAAAACATCCAGAACTGTAAAACCGAAACATTAATTAAAGATAAGTCCACCAAAAAAAACATTAGATTAAATATTCGAAGATGTGTATCTACTAATACTAAAAGAGCAATAAACTCAAATTTAGAGTGCCCACATCATATAATAAAATCAACCAATCATAAAGAAGTTTTGACATGTCATTTCAGCTATTTTTATTATTTTTAACATAAAAAACTCATAAAAAATCATCCTAGATGTTTTAACTATGTCATTTCAGCTATTTTTATTATTTTTAACATAAAAACTCATAAAAATCATCCTAGATGTTTTAACTAAATAATAGCAGTTAATTTTTAAAAAATAAACAAAAAAATATAAAAACAAATAAAGATAGTTAGAATTGTAATTTTATAAATTATTAATAAAAATATAATAAAATTTGATTGAAAATGTTCTTAAAACTTCTGATAAAATATTTAATTGTATACGTCCAAATCATACAAAAGTAGTCTCTATTTATAGATCATCAAAAATTATAAATTTTGATAAAATGTAATAAAATAAATTAATTATGTTTTTGTTGAATAAATGACTTATAATAAGTAAGGTGAATATAAAATTCTAAATAATATCAACAACCAATAAAAAGTAACTCAACTTGTTGTGGATCCCATCTTTTTGGCTTTCAACATGTTCAATAGATTTAACAACAAACAATTCACTTAATATTTTTACTTTTGGGGAACTTTCATGTTTACCACATTATTGATACCACTTTTCATTTTTATCTTCATTAAAAAGACACTTTCATAAATACCATTTTTTAAGAGGTAAATTTTTTAAAAAATAATTAGAACCCACCCCTTAACTCCAAACCCTAAATCTTAGATTAATTAACCCAATGATTATAAGTGTGTTTTTCCTTTTTAGAAAATAAGAGTAAAAGTGATTAAAGTAAACATAAAAAGTGGTATAAGGAAAATGATATTTTTGACAATTTCCCTTTACTTTTTTCAACAGTCCCACTGTGAAGATTCAACAGTTTAAAAAATATTCAACATGTCTATTGTAATTAGTCTAATAAAAGTGGTTCTTACATCATTGAAAACATATCCGACAGTGATCTCTTAGGGAGGGAGTCCGCTGACAAAATGTTTGCATAAGAGATAAACGAAAAGAAAAATATAGAGAAACGACACTCTATTTATTATTTTATTTTTTTATCGAAATTTGGTAATGAACAAACATAAGTGTGAAAATAAAGTATATAATTAGTTTTACAGTTATTAATTTTTTAAATAATGATTTTGTAAATTTATACCCTTTAAATTTAGAGCTAAACAAAGATTGATGTCAATTTTGAAGGTTGTTAGACATACTGGCATGAGTCATGAAGATATTATAGTCACTGACTCATATAGATTCTAAATAGCATAAATATTTTTTAATACTATAATTTTGAACTTAATTGTAAGTGAAAAATGCAAGCTTAGTCATGTTTTGGTAGATAAACTGTTTCATAAAGAGTAACAACACATTATTTTTTGAAGGACTACTACTTGAATTAAAATAAAAGTGGTTCTTACATTATTGGAAACAAATCCGACAATGATCTCTTCGCGAGTGAGTCCGCTGGTGAATTGTTTGCACACAGGATAACCGAAAAGGAAAATACAAAGAAACGATACTCTATTTATTATTTTATTTATTTTTTAAAATTTGGTAATGAACCAACATAAGTGTGAAAATAAAGTACATAATCAGTTTTACAGTTATTACTTTTAAATAATGATCTATGTAAGTTTATACACTTTAATTTTATTGTTAAATAAAGAGTGATATCAATTTATGAAGGTTGGTATACATACATACAACAATTATGAAGATATCATAATCAGTGGTACTAACTCATATAGATTGTAAACACCATAAATATTTTATAATACTGTAATTTGAACTAAATTGTAAGTGAAAAAATGCAAGCTTAATGATTTAAAATAAAAATAAATCAATTACGATTAATAATATATTTTCGTAACAACCTAAATATGTAATATTAAAAAATTTGGATAATAACTAAGATTTAACAAAAAAATTGTTCATTTCACATTTGTTTATTATTCTATACATATTTTAAATAGTAAAAAAAATAAATTGTGAGTTTCACATTTATTTAATTCAATTTCTAAAATCATATTCAGTTTTCTATTTATATATTTTGGTAAAATACTATTTATATTTTTATAACATAAATATAATGTATGTTTAATATCTATATATATATATATTAATCCAGTCATATTTGTATAACTCTGAGTGTAGTCGGGTAAAAATTCTAGTAATATTAATATAAGATCAACCAAAAACATTCAACACTGAAAAAATCCTTCCCTGTGGTCTATAACCACTAATGCCGGTTTTTTCTTTTGCATCTTCGTGTCATCATTACTTGACCGTGTTGGATCCGAACCAAGCTTGGAACATAATTGTAAATAAGTGGTCTCAAAAACAGTAATCTAGTTTCCCCTACGGTTATTTTCATGAACCGATTGTCCTCTCCAACAATGTATACCATGGCCCTATTCAATTCCAGATCGCATAACACGGCCGCTTTCTTCTTCTCGTCCACAAAGAAAGTCGTCCCACTTGAAAAGCGCTTTTGAGGATTATTCTCATCTTGTTCAACTGATAAAAACTTGCTCCACGACAAATCTTTGGTCTGACCAATATTATCATCTGTCGTCATCCATATCTCAATGTTTTTTAGTGGATGGGAAATGCTGCTATATAATACACACAGCCCTTCTTCTCTAACAACTGAGAGAGCTCTAGGAACACAATCAACACCAAAACTCGGAAAAGGAATAGACATCCACTGAAACTTCTCTGTTGAAAATCGAAACTAAGTAAGCGATCTTCTTCATATTTTTTCTCGGTGGCAATCCAATAAGTATTCCCCTTCAAGATCCCGCCACGAATGAGACTCCAAATCATAGATTCTACACTTAATAGCTCGATGGTTTAGGGCAAGCTTATCCCAGCTGTACCTCAAGATTTTATAGGTATTGTTATTATTATAGTATCCAAGCACAAACTCTACCTTATACTCGTAACGACCACTGTATGGTATCGGTATCCAACTGATTTGGCCAGTACAAGGGTTCCAAACCACGAGTCTAAAGTCCCCGGTGGTGGTGCATAACAATAACCCGTTGCAGTGAAAGATTGAATATATCTCAACTTGTTTCGTATTATGGAAACCGTTGAGGTTCATCAAGGATTGTGGATCAACAACGTTGTTGTGAACTCCTTCGTGGTCTACGTTCATTGAATAAACCTTTAAATCACTCAATCATGAGGACCATATACACTGCTTTGCTGCTTTATCCAAGTGCTTTTTGATGAAATCTTGATCATTGAATAAATCGTTCCATCGCTTGCAAGTAAAGCGTAATGGACTCAAAGATGTAGCCAGGATTCTAGGGAGTATTTCAACTACTAAATCCCATGGAAGATCGAGCAATCTCAATGTCATCTTCCAATGAATTAGAAGAAGGCGAAGAAGTGGCTAGTTATATTGAGCATATAATAACATGGATTATATTAGTAATTTTATTTATATAAAATTTATTTTTCAAAAAAAAAACAACAAAAGTTAGAGTGGTTAATATCGTTTATGTCCTTAATGAATAAATATATAAATTATTCAAAAGAAATTTAAATTATTTTTATTAGATAAATGATTAAAATTAATAATAATAAGAATTATCCAAAATATAAAAAAATATTTAAAATAAAAAGATAATTCTGATATACGTATAAGCCACAGAAACATTAGAAAATATTAAATATTCGAAAAATGTGTATAATATAAAGATCAACCCAAAACATTCAACACTGAAAAATCCTTCCCGGTGGTGTGTATAACCACTAATGCCGGCTTTTTCTTTTTCGTGCTCGTGTCATTACTCCACCCTGTTGGATTCGAACCAAGCTTGGAACATAACTGTCAATAATTGGCCTCAAAAACTGAAATCTAGATTCTCTTACGGGTACTGTCGTCCTGAACAGAATATTGTCCTCTCCAACAATGTATACCATGTCCCTCTCCCACTTATTTCTACTTTCCAGATTGCAAAACACGGCCGCTTTCTTCTCCTCGTCGATAAAGAAACTTGTGACACTTAAAATACCTTTCTGAGGATTATTCTCATCTAGTTTCAATGATAAAAAATTGCTCCACGACACAACTTTGCTTGGATCATGTGTCGTCATCCATATCTCAATCTTTGGTGTATTGACAAAGCTGCTACATAATACGGATAGTTGTTCTTCTCTAACAACTGAGAGAGCTGTAGGAACACAATCATCAAAAGGAATAGACATACACCTAAACTTCTTGGTTGAAAAATCGAAGCCAAGTAAGAGATATTTTTTTTCATAATATTTATTGGCAATCAAATAAATATTCCCCTTCAAAGACACTCCTTTTGATGCTAGGATGCAGTTTTTGGGAAACACGTCATTAAGATCCTTCCACGAATGAGACTCAAAATCATAGATTCCACAGTGAACAACTCGAGGTTCTAGGCCAAGACTATCCCAGGTGCACCTCAAGATTTTATAGGCTTGGCAAGACTTGTTATTTTCGTATCCAAGAGCAAACTCGGAGTATTGCTTGTTACGATCACTTAATGGGATCCACCTGATTTGGCCAGTACAAGGGTTCCAAACCACGAGTCTTGAGTCCCGTGTGGTGCATAACAATAACCCGTCGCAGTGAAATATTTTATATATATTGAGTTTTTCCGTATTGTGAAAATCTTTTAGGCTCAGCAACGTTTGTGGATCAACAACGTTGTCGTGAATCCCATTGAGATTTACATTCATTGAATAAACCTTTGAAACACTCACCATGAGAACCATACACTGCTTTGCTGCTTTATCCAACTGCTTCTTGATGAACTCTTGATCTTTGAATAAAGCGTTCCATGATTTGCAAGTAAAACTTAATCGTCTGAGAGATGTCGCTGGTACTCTAGAGAGTATCTCACGTACCAAATCGCATGGAAGATCGTGCAATCTCAATGCCTCTATTGTCATCTCCCAATGGATTAGAAGACTGGCTAGAGATGGCTAGGTTTCTCAGAAATTAGGGTTTTGACTTTCACTGCCTTATATAGCTAGTCATATATTGACCATATAATAACTTTTTTTTTAAAAGCTGACCATATAATAACGTGGATTATATTAGTAATTATATTATATAAATTTTCCTTTTTTAAAAAAGTGTTAATTAACATAATTACGAGACACGTTATCTTAGAAAACAAAACGCAACTCCACTAATTATATATGGGTCCCAAACTTAAGACAACCAGTGTTACAAACACCTCTGAAAGCTCATAGAGTTTAGCCGAACACTTCTTCCCCAGTTCAAACTGTTCTCGCAAATCAAATCACCAGTATATACTATATATCAGCTTCAGAAGCATACAAAATCAATCATATCGCATCTAACTCCTTCTCCAGTTCACCTCTTTGCAATCCATTCTTCGCACAAAACAGTTTTAAAAAGAAAACATCCTTATCATTCACATCAATTCCAAATGCAAACCTAATACACAACTAAGAAGACCATACAATCTAAATAACAATTAAATCATATCCCTTCCGGCGCGTAACACAAACCGATATTAGTATTACATAAAAGAAAATTACTAGTCATTATAATTGAAACATAAGAATATAAATTTAAATTTCTTATACACTAAGAGGAAGAAATCTGCTGGAGATATGCAAGTGATAAAAAAAAACTATCAGAAAAAAGAATATAAAAGAAGAGGGAAAAATAAATAAAACAATCACTGAAGACTCTCTCTTTCACTTAGAAGGTTCGTCACTAGTAGCAACCGTTGACTCTCCCATCTAAAACCCTACCGCAAAACCCTCCTCCGAGTTCCTTCTTCCGCCATTGAAGCTTTGCTTCGATTCGATTCGTAAACCCATCTCCGCCGTATCAAGAGGCCTCCTTTCTCGCGTCACTCAAATTCTAGCTCTTCCCCGTTCTAGCTTCTTCCTCATCAGACGATTCAGCTCCGATGCTGGATTACTCGACGGTAACCAATCCGATATAATCGGAGCTCCAAAATAACGGGATCATCGGCGTCAAGTGTGGGATGACTGCTCTCTGGGACAAATGGGAAGCTAGGGTTCCGGTTTCTATCATCTGGGTTGATGATAACATCGTCTCTCAGGTCAAAACCGTTGAGAAAGAAGGAATCTTTGCGCTACAGGTTAACTTAAAAGATCGTTTTCTCATAGTGTTTTTGTGAAAGGTCATGGCTTTAGCAATGTTGTTGTGTTGGTTTTTTAGTGTTGGATGTGGGCATAAAAAGGCTAAGCATTTGAAAATGCCTGTGTTGGGTCATTTCAGAGCTCAAGGGGTGGCTTTGAAGAGGAAGTTGAGAGAGTTTCCTGTGACGGAAGATGCTCTGCGTCCTGTTGGGACTGAGCTTGGTGTGCGTCATTTTGTTCTGGGCCAGTATGTTGATCTCACTTGGATCACTCGTGGGAAAGGTTTTCAGGTGAAACTGGTTTTAAAGCTTTGATCTTTTCTTTGTCTGAGATAGAACAGAAGTGTTGGAATGGGAAAGTAACAATGTGGATGTTTTATTTGTTATGTAATTTGCATGAAAAAAGATGGTTTCGCTGGAGGGGATGCGTCGCATGGTAATTGAAAGGCACATTGAAAAGGTGGTTCCACAGGTCAAAGAGATGATCCGGGGAAGGTATGTGTCAAAATTGCTTGTTTTGGATTTTTCTCCAAAGAGCTTGAGTTCTTAACACGTTGAGCAGGTGGTCAAGGGAAGAAAGATGCCTGGGAGAATGGTTGCAGAACAGAAGACAGTAAAGAACGTTTGGGTTTACAAGATTGATCCTGCTAGGAACCTCATTTGGGTGAGAGGACAAGTAAGTATCTCAATCTGGTGTCTTTAGGATTGTTCTATGTGAGTGTGGTTGGGTCTTCTTGGTAGGTCAAGTTGGTGAGTTTTTATGTTGCTGTTGCAGGTTCCTGGTGCAGAAGGAAACTTTGTGTTCATAGAAGATGCGCACTACAAGAAACCAGACGTCTCAAAGCTTCCATTTCCAACGTACTTAGCACCAGAAGACGAGGACTCATCAGAATTAGAACCGTTGGTTGCAGATCTCGGAGAAGTTGACCCATTTATGCTAGCAGAGTGATGTTAAAACATGATCCTCATCTTGATTGTGACCTCGTTTGTGGAAAGACAAGAAGCTGAAGAAGTAGAGTCACAGAGCTAACGCTTTTTGGTGATGTTAAAAACGATGGCTAGAGTTTTGCAATAAGAAAGAAAGACGTACCCATAATGGTTTACTTTGTATGTTAATTTACATTTAACTTAAATAAAGATTTATTTTAATTATTTCAGCAAGAATCAAGATCCATGCTTAGTCTTCTATATAAGTCTTTCAACTCCCAACAGAATACAGTTGTGTTCTCTCATCTCTTCAAACCCAAAGATCTTGAAAACTTCTGAGAACACAAACGCTTCTTCCATCTCTCTCTCTCTCTCTCGCCATGAATCCAGAACCGAGTCAACACCAATGCGCAGCTTGCCAGGAGCTTGAGCCGCCGTTCATCCTCACCGTCATCAAAGACAACGTTCTCCGTCGACTCTGCACCGATTGCTTGCTCAAGGAGCATAGTGACCTCTTCTGCCATGTTTGCCTCGACGTTTTCGCCACCGTCCCTCCTCCAGAACCAGAAGCTACTGCCACCTGCATCCTTTGCTCCTCCACCTCCCACCTCCGCTGCTCTCCTCCTTCGCCTTCCTCCGCCTCCTCCTCCTCCTCCTCCGACCATTTCTTCACTTGCCCGTCATGTTTGAACCCTAACTTCTCCTTCTTCCCCAAGTCTCTTGACAACGACGGCTCCGACGCGGTTCTTGACACGGAAAAGGCCAAGGCTCTCGTCGCAGCGGCGGAGATCGCGGTGGCTTCGACTAAGAACGCGGCGGAAAAGTTAAAGGAAGAAGCTGTTAAGAAGAGCAACAAAGCTAAAGAAGCCAAGGAGAAAGCTAAAGAAGCGTTGGTGTATCTTGAGAACGTTAAAGAAAAAGCTTCCGAGAAGAGTAACCCTAGGAAGAGGAAGGACAGTGACCGCTGATTCAAGAACCTCTCACAAGAATGTTCGGTACGTAGAGATTTGTGTGATAGATTCTCCTCTAGGGTTCAAGAAAAGACTACTTTCAGTTCTTAGTTCACTCTCCAACGTAGTTGTCTACCAGAGAAAGATGGAGACTTTGAGTTTAGGGTTACATATTAGGGTTTGCTTTTCTGTAATGGTGTGTGAGACGCAGGGATGATTCATTCATAGTAATGTGTATATTTCTTCAAACTAGTTTCTGTGTGGATTACAAGTTTTCATCTTGCTGCATTGTTTACTGGTTTTGGAGACTTTTTTCATGGAAGAAGAAGACTTTTGATTCATGTGATAATGAATTGAATTAGGTTTAACACATATATCCAATAACTTGTGGGAAAAGCAGAAAAAAAAAATCAAGAAATGGTACTGCATTGATGTTTTATTTTGTGGAAATGGAGATAACAGAGACTATGTTAGGTCCTTTTGTTCAAAAATTATCTATCATCAAGATAAATCTGTTGTTGCAACACGAAAATGGAAAGAGCAAGTTCAGCATTTCCAAAAATAGGTTTTGACATATTGATTACGTAGAGGGTTAATTACGTAGTTTCGATTACATACCGGCTATTATGAAATGGTTTTGAAAATATAAGCCCTTAGTTTTGAAAATTCGTTAAAATAACGAGGCGGGTCAATTCGCTAACCTCACCCAGCTCTATCTCGCCCCATGACTCGTCCCGCGAAAACGCTCCGTCGATTCGTAGCTAAAAATTCTCGCTTCACCACCACCTGCAATGTGTTCCAACTTGATCTAGTCTCATTAGATATGTCTAGCCAGATCGTTTATACGTTCTTACTTGACACGAGAGATGATAAATGTTGTTGGAAGCTGAGCATATTATCATTACACAGTTTATAAATGTCATTAGATTGATAAAGTTTGAAGCTTTCTTGAAGGATGCACACACATGGTTTAAACAATGGGTCCATGCGCAATGCATTCCACAGAACTGGTTCTTGAAGACATCTCAAAGCTTGAATTTGTCTCTGAGTGCTCAATCTCATGAAAGAACGAGTTCACACAGGGAGTGGATCTCCTTAGACCTGAAGCCACTCCGCACGCTTCCAGTTTCACCACTCTTCCGACTCTTATGGACCACAAGGCCAATATAAGAGCTCTGTTTCAATCCAACGGCTGGATTCTATCTCAAACCTCCGTCAAGTCTGGAGAGGAAAGAGAAGTGGAGAAGATGGTGTTGAGTGCTGTGTTTTGGAAGAAGGTTCAGTATTTTTGCCAAAGCTGATTTTGGAACGGATGTAGCCATTGGGACAAGAACAGAGCTTGATCCAGCTGCATGGTGGCAACGGCATGGGACAAGCTGCAACGAGTAGCGGTACTTGCTGCTCTGTTCGTTGTGAGGCTAAGTGGAGTGTTTACTACCAAGTTAACGGTGAATGGCAGAGTCGTTTCGTGAAAAAAAAATCAAGAAGAGATGTCACTTACGTTCATTACAACTTGTTAAGGGAGAAACAGCTGAAGTGGCGGCTTGATGATGATGATGGACCACCAGCTAGTCTTAACTACGCCTTGCTTGATCGGTTGCTTCCTGACTGGCTCGTGAGTTCTGAGAAAGAAGAGGTACTTGAAAACGCTAACCTATAAGTGGTAAAGGCTAAAGTGATGCTTGTGGTTGTGAAGGAGGAGAGTTAAGCACGATGATGATGGAACCCGTGAAGAGAAGTGTTACTTGGAGTATCCTAACGTGGATGGTAAAGACAATGTTGATGTCTACGATACGATGATGATCTTAGTGATGAAGATTAGTGTAGTTTTAAAGCTCCCTAACAAGTAGCAAACAAAGTGTGTATTTTGAAAAAAATGAAATAATTTTGTAATGCTAGTAGTTGACAACGGGTATATAGCTATGGACCCCAAAATAAGTTGGCGCTGAGCTGTCATAATATCTGTATTTGTAATTAATTAAAATTTAAAAAGAAATACTACAAATTCATACATGACGTAAGCTTCATCTTCTCTTTCCTTTTCTCTCTGTTTCGTGTTTAGCCTTTTTTTTCACATTCTCTAGATTTTTTATCTAATTATACAGTATATTTTTTGAATTTCCTTCCGTTATTGGGAGATTCTCTAACTTGAGTTTTCGTCAAAAGCTAGGGTTTTTATCGCTTTGGGGCTTTTGTTAGTTCTGTGTGTTTACTCTCTAGGGTTCGCCGGGGAATTACGTTTTGATTATCGTCGGAAGTCAGAATATCTCCGGCGAGATGGCTTCTAATATCCCGATGAGCCCTCAATTGGAGCAGATCCATGGCGAAATCCGTGACCATTTCCGAGCCCTCGCGTATCCTTTTCTCCCTCTTTAACTTACTCGATTTTAAGAAATTTAAAGTGATGCTTTTCTGAGAATCACAGAGTCTCTATTATTAAAGATTGTTCATCGTTTTGTATTGCAGGAATGGGTTCCAGAGGTTGGATAAGATAAGGGATTCTACTAGACAAAGCAAGCAACTTGAAGAACTTACTGAGAAGATGAGAGATTGTAAAAGGTTATCACTTTGTGGCGTTATTCTTCTCTTTTTTTTTTAGTTTGCTTCTGTAGAATGACAAGCAAAAGCAAAGGAAACAGTGCTCATGTGACCAAATAAATATGTTCGTCTCTTGTCAGGTTGATCAAGGATTTTGACCGTGAACTTAAGGATGAGGAAGCTAGAAATCCTCCTGAAGTTAATAAGCAGTTGAATGATGAGAAACAATCTATGGTGAGTTAATTATGCTGAGGCCTCTTCTTTGATTATACTACAATGAGATGCATCCTGAAGTATATGTATGAGTAATTAACTCACCACCTTCGTAACGTTCCACCTTTGCAGCATCAGTCCCATCCATTTTGCTTGTTTTTTAGTGGAATTTTAACCAAAATTGATATTTAAAGGCAGATATTGAGTGTCAATGTTATCTATTACTCTCCTTTACACTTTTGTGTCTACTAACATTTTGTTTGTTCATGTCTGCTTTTCTAACTTTTGCCTCGTGTTTCTAATGTTGCAGATTAAGGAACTTAATTCTTATGTTGCACTAAGAAAAACGTAAGTGCCTCTATCATTCCACTTTTAGAAGCTGGATTACTTGAACCTTGTACCCCGTCCTTTTTTTGGGTTTAGTTAACACCCTTCAGCAATATCTGTCATTAGGATTTCAGTTAGTTTTATGTGTTCGCACATGTTAACTTGGTCTGTGTACTCCAGGTATATGAATACCCTTGGCAACAAGAAGATTGAACTTTTCGATATGGGAGCTGGACCCAGCGCCGAGCCTACAGCTGAGGACAATATTCAAATGGCTTCAGGTGAGTCCCCTATGTCTGCATTTCTATGCTATCAAGAATTGAATTGTCACAACACATCAAGAGATTTACATGTCTGAAGCTTAAACTCCTTGATGCTATAGTTGAATGTGGGACTTTTTATTTATTCTCTTAGTTTAATAGTATGGCATAATTCTGATGTATGTGAGTAAATTATAGACAGTACACTAAGTGTTGCTAAAGTGTATTGACAAAGGTCTTGCTTAAAGAAATATCCTAACTGAGTTTGGCATGAAGTTGAATATTTTAGACTGGTGGAGCTTATGTCATTTTATTTATAGCTATGTCAAACCAGGAGCTTGTTGATGCTGGAACGAAAAGAATGGATGAGACTGATCAGGCCATTGAGCGCTCAAAACAGGTAAGTTACAAACGAGTAAATGTGTTGTACTTGTTGTCACTCTATCTGTGGTAACATTCTTGTTTTTTTTTCAGGTTGTAGAACAAACAATTGAAGTAGGAACTCAAACTGCAGCTAATTTAAAGGGACAGGTAATGCTAAGCATTTTCCATTTCTTCTCGATTAATCTTATGAGTACAGTCTCAGACAATCCGAAATTTTTTGCAGACGGATCAAATGGGACGCGTTGTGAACCACTTAGACACGATTCAGTTCTCTCTCAAGAAGGCCTCCCAACTTGTGAAAGAGATAGGGAGACAGGTCTGTACCTCATATGAACATAGATTTTTTCCATTTGCTTGACCACAAAACGTGAATCTCTGTGTCTTCTTATTTCAGGTGGCTACGGATAAGTGCATAATGATGTTCCTGTTTCTCATTGTATGTGGTGTGATAGCCATTATCGTAGTGAAGGTACTTGCTTTGCTAATTCCAATGAAAGTTGTGATTGCTCACTGGAAAGTTGTAACTCTAGTTGTATAAACTCTCTTCAGATTGTACACCCGAATAACAAAGACATTAGGGACATCCCAGGATTAGCTCCTCCAGCGCAGTCGAGGAAGCTACTGTACCTCAGGAATCCGGAGTACATGCGAAGTTAGAAATCTATGTCTGTATATTTATTCACGTAGAATGAGTAAACTGCTTCTTGAGGTTCGATAATTCATCTTCTTTGCTTTTTTTTCATTTGTTTACAATCCACTTCATGGATGAGAGAGAGATGGTTTGTGCTTGGGGGGGCATTGTGTGCTTTGATAGTTACGGAAGCTTGGGGTTGTTTATGTTTTTCTTTTTCACCCGGTCATTTTGAATGTGGGTTCTGATTGGAGAGGGTTTGTGTATCACAGCATTTGTTTTCTTTGTAGTAACATATCAGTTCTTTTTGTATAAAGCTCAGATCATGTTATAATACTCTCTCTCACGTTCTCATTAGGGTCTTTTTGTTGTCCTACTGTAGAAAATCTCATGACACAGCTGGACTTTCAATTACACAATTTACTAAGCTTGAACAGTCCAGTTTGGTTTTCACTTTCTATAGACTGGTGAAAAGGAAGAACGTAATGAAAGAGTATTATGGGCGTGACCACATTTGAGTCTTTATCTCTTTGTTGCAACTTCTATAGGTTCGTTTTGTTTCACCTTCATCAGGACTGAACTTATCTGAAGACTTCTTCTCCATCTTATCACGACCCCTAACTCTCTATTGGGTAGAGATTATGAACCCATAAATAGATGCAAGGAATCTGTGAACCCATGTTAGAAACCAGATAGCTTCCGAACCACACGTTATAATGTGGAACCAGATACTTGTTTTGTGTGTGTTCAGGCCAGTGATCGTCGACTCAGGAAAAATGACTGTTGAGAGTGCTATAAGAATTTAGTCTTTGAGAACACCAGCTACTCGTATAGTTTAGTTAGTGCGCCTGTTCTCCATATAACTAAGAATATGGCGAAGTTCAAGGCGAGTGCACATAGAGCATTGGAGAAAAAGATCCAGAAGTTGAATTGGATCTGTGCAACTTCCATCCTGGGTTTCTCCAAAACATACCAAGGGAAAGCCAGAAAGACAAAACTGCACAAGCTAAGATATAAGCTCATACGTTTCAAGGAAAAGATAATGTGTACTAATGTGCAGTAGAGGAGATAGAACTTTATATCTAGGCTCTAGCTGCAGGGAGCTATGTAGTATAAGCTGTTAATGGGATTTAATGTCAACCCTCTCTTCTGGAGAAGAACTTGAGTTAGCACTTAGCACCAGTCTAAGTGCTTCAGCAAAGATGCCTGTGACCTGATAGATCGTGCCAACTATATTGAAATGGATTTCCACATAAGAAGATAACACAACTCCAACACTGACCAGCAACATGTTCGAGAACACTCGCACCTTGGTTTGTCAGGGCCGCATATAACTGCCATGATAAACGTTACTACCGGCACTGAAATTCCATAGTCATGTGCTAATATATGCGTTGTAAAATGAACAGAAAGTCTATGCTCATATTTATGATTTAGCCAAAATGTTTGTCTTCGCAAAAAAAAAACAGAGAGAAGAAGAAGAAGGTTTATTAATGGAAAGGACGTACAAGTTTATGAGAGGAGAGCCTACACTAGTTTTAGTTGGAGAAGGTGGACAAACTAAATTAATTAGTTAATTAAAAAAGGACGGCGGAGATTTTAATAGCCAATCTACAGTGTCTAAATCGAACGGCTACGATATCACCTCACAGATATGGAGAATACCCGCCAAAAATAGAAGGGTTGGGCTTTATGGGCCTATTTTATACCTTCTGATGGGTCATTAGGCTCGTTTTTAAGTCCGTTGATGCTCGAAAATCCCAATCAAGATAGATAACGAGAGACGAAAGAAAAACTGCAGTACATGATGATAATGATGGGTCATGGGAGTATGTATGGTCATGGGAGTATGTATCTATCGACGTGGTTGTTTAACCAATTGACTGAAATATATATATTTTTTTAATAAACGTGAGGATTAGGGAGTTTTATTATATTTAATTAACAATAACCAAATGAGTGTGATACACTACTAACCAATTTATAATTGAAGGTCTTATTCTATTAATTAGTATTACTAACCAATTTTTGTCGGCAATAAGATATTCTTTTCCCAACTCACAAAAAAAAAGTAAATCTAATATATTAAAACAGAGTCCTATTTGAAAATTACCATGGTATGTTTTTTTTTTGGACTTATTGAAAAATGTTGTGACTTATGTATTAACTAACATGTATATTATTAAAAATCAAGTACAAAATTAAAATGTTTGGAAACATAGATAGTAGACTAAAGGAAGAATGTTTGGAAACACGGATAGCATATTAAATATTTTCTTCTATTTACACATTTAGTCATCTCATTTCTTTCTTATTTACAGATTCTTCCAATATCATTTAAAATAATATATTTAAATTAATTAATTTCAATGGGTTGTTATTTTTTTGTTGTAAAAAAACAATTTCAAAATATATAGTGTATGTTATATAAAATTATCTATAAATATAGTATTAATTAGTTAATATGACATACTTAATTATTTACATTAATAATAAACTAACTAAAGATTTGAATTTTAGTTTTTAATTATAACAAAATCTGTTGAGAAAGAATCTAACAAAATCTTACTTAAGAATTTAAATATTTTTATAAAATAATACATTAATAAATTTCATAATTAGTTATATAATATTATTATAAATCAATGTTAACTAAAATTTTATTATAAACAAGAAAATAAAAATTCTACTATTTTTTATAAAGTTTATAAATATACTATGAATTATATGAAAATAGAGGTGTTACATGATTTAAATATGATAAAATTATATTAAATAGGTAAATTAACAAATTTTAAATTGTAAAATTTTTCATTTAAATAAATCATCATTCATCATTAAAATAGGCTAAAATTCTTAAACTTTATAATAGCTTTATACAAAATAAATGTATTAACATATGTTAAACTTATATATCTACAATTTTTTTATTTATATTGAAACTCTCAACAATATATTGTTTAAAATGTTTGTATACAAAAATATAATAATATATAATAAACTTTAATTCATATACTATTTTTTTTAAATGTCAATAGAAAACTATGGTATTTTAGCAACTCACTTAAAATATTAATGACAAATCAAATTTTAATTTTAAATTTATTTTAGTTTTAATTATAAAAAATATGTTGGAAATTTTCTTTTAAATATTACCAAAATTCAAATATCTTATGTATAAAATAATAGATTAGATGTAGTAACAAAAAAAAATTCAAAATAATTTGATGTTCTAAACTCAAAAATAGTTGTCTAATTTTCTAAAGTTTTTTTGACAAATATAAAATTTTGAAAATAAATATTTACACTCAAAATAATAACATTGAAAATTTTACAAAAGATAAAATCGTGGATAATAAAGAATAAAGTTTTGAAATGCAGCATGAAAAAACTATTTGAATATGCTGTAAAAATTAAAGCAATGAAGTTTTAATTTTTTAAAATAAAACTTAATATCATAACATCCAAAAAATATCATATATCAATAAATTTTAATAAAATAATATGATAGATACTACTATGTATAAAATTTATTAAAAATAGGTCTATATTATTTAAACAAAATAGTGTTTTTACTTATAAATTTTGTAAAACACTAAAATGATATATGTTAAATTATATTTTCCTATACATATTAAATAGATTTTTTAAATAATATAAATGAATAAAATTTAAAATATATTATATACAAAATGTATAAATTAAAGAAAAAAACATATTTTGAAAGAGATTTTTTATTTAATTATTTCATATGGTTATTTGATTGTATCTAACTCAAAAATATATTAGTAAGTAATAAAAATTAATAACAAATTAAAATGTTTTAAACAAATCACTATATATTAATAATGTTGAAGAATAAATATAAAAAATATAGAGTTACACAATATATAACACTAAATTAAAAATTATATAATTAAAATATTTTTAATAATATTAAATACCTTTATAAAATAGAAAAATATCCGCACGGACGTGCGGGTTAAAATCTAGTTAAACACTTAAAGAAATACCCTAATATAGATCTAAAGTTTTTGTTACAAAACTAACATTTAAAAAAAATGATCAAAATATTTTTTATTAAATTGTGTAAATATACATTTATATTTCTTGGATTAACTAATCTAGACTTAGGATTTAGAGTTATAGGTGGGGTTTTGGGGGTGAAATTTAAAACTAAAAAAATTAAAAAATATTAATTTTTAAAAAATAAAAAAGGCTAATTTAGTTATTTTTTGTTCTTGAAGTTTATTTTTGTGACAAAATCTACAAAAGGGTTATTTGAGAGATTTGTCCTTAAACTTATTTGTGGGAAATTTTCAAATTTACAACTTTTGAGATGTACCACTTTTCATTTTTACCTTCATTAAAGAGACATTTTCATAAATACCTTTTTTTAAGAGACAATTTTATTTTAAATTAATTATCCTAAATTTTACATTCTTAAACCCTACTTCCATCCCTCAACTCTAAACCATAAGTTTTAGATTAATTAACCCAAACGTTATAAGTGTGTTTTTTCCACTTAAAAAATAAAGATAAAAGTGATTAAGGTAAAAGTAAAAAATGCTACAAAGAAAGTGGTACTTTTGACAATTTCTCCTTATTTGTTACATGGAAACATAATCCATACAAAGTATTAAGTATAAAGTTACCCTTGGGATTGGGAATACAATTTTTCAGCTAAACATACGGTGATTAGGGATACTAATCGGAATTATCGGATTAAGGACATGAAAGTTAAAAAAGTATTTTTGTTAGTCCACATTGTTGACTAAACTCTTTTTTTTTCCAACAAAATAAAAAAATATAAAACGTGTATATATCAATACGATAGAACTGTGTAAACATGATAAACTACAAGAAAGAGACATGGCATTGGCATGTACACACTTTTTTGGGGCACCGACTCTGTACGTAGCAGACTAGCAGCCATTTGCGTATCGCACCCGCTGGTTGTGTTATTATTTAGTTGGTGGTATCTCCTTTTTATTCCATTGAAGTTGATGCACGAATGTGAAATAAAGCTACTTAATGTCGTATGAACCATAAGATTAACCTTAAGATGTTCCAGTTCATAAACATTAACCAAGCGGTGGTAGCCTATTAGTAATTTTTCAAAACTCAGTATGTATCCACATCCATTTTGGATTCGATTCTATCTATGAACTAAATTATCATTATTTTGCGCAGTTTAGATTTGAATTTCGATCCAAATGGTTAAAATAGTGCATCGCATACCATCAGTCCAATCCTAGCTCTAACGTTATTTAAAAGTTATTCCAAACTCGGGTAAAAAAGGTTGGTAACCAGTACACTCCTGTTGAAAACCTAGTTATCGTAAATACAATATGATGTTATACAAGAGAGTGGTAGGATGATATATACAAAAACCAGCTATTGTCTTACATGACTTTATATTTATATTATCTATGCTTTATAGCATAAGTTAATTGCAGTGTGTGTTTGGAAAACAAGTTAAGAAGTTAAAAGTAATTAATCTGTAACAGTTCCAAATGTCGAAAGGAATTTTACTTGAAATTAATAACGTTTGTATTTTATCAACAGCATATATTCTAAAGGTTTAAAACTAAACATTGACTTCGCTACGCATAAATTGTTATGCTATATGTTATGTTTTGTTAAAGTATTTTTTTTTTTTGTTGTTTTTTTATTTTTTCATTAAACGATCATTCTATTACTCAAGCTTGAGGTGGTCTGGGAAGCCAGACCGGAATAGAACAACCAACAAAACAAATAGTTCTATGAAAAAAGCGAGCATTCCTAGCTAAAGCATCCGCAGTTCCATTATGCTTCTTCGGGATATGGCATAACTCAAATCTTGGGAAACAAATTAGCAGTGTCTGTATCGTCTCCAGTTTTGTTAAAGTATTTATAAGGTGATGCTATTATTATTAATTATATAATTTTTACAATCATAGCACTATGTATAATTTAAGTAAGCTTGTGATATTTTTTCTTAAACAAGACTTCCGACAATATTGTTTGTTTTAATTAGATGCAATGCATGTGTGGTTTAGAGCTTAAACAATCACTGGTCCTTGTTTGGTTGTTTCTATATTATTGCTTTTGATCATTGTTATTAAGACCCTAATATCTTACTTGATTTGATGTAACCCACCAACAACAACAAGAAATGGAAAAGGCTAAAATATATATAAGAAAATTAAAAACTAAATGTTTTAGATGATTAATAAAGAGCCAGATATTAAAATAGAGAATAAAAAAAGAGTAAAATATCAACAACACCAACTAAACCATTGTTGGTTAGCTTGTGGAGGCGGACACTAATCATGCAATTGTTTGTTACGTGTATTCTGAATTATTGTTCTACTTCTATATATCAATCAATCATCTTATTTTCTTTTTTTTATTGGTAAAATATCTTCTTTTTTTTTCTTTCTGAAGTTAAAAATACATTAAATATTCGAAATTATCATTTGCCATCGTGAATGGTTTACATGAAAGTGTATATGATATACATGTTTTAAAACTATTTGAAAAGTTCAATAGTTTCATGCAGTTGTATATTAACACATTGATCGTGTCTGAAGGAGACGTAAAAAAAAGTGTGAAGCAAACAAAATAATAATGGCTTGTATAGAAAAGATAATAAAAGAATGAAGATAAAGAGATAGAGAATCATTTTTCCAGCTGGAGAATGATGATGAAGAAGGTATGTCTCTTGTATTCCACGCAGCAAGACAAAGGGCCACTCTCAGGTTGACTTTTGTCAAGCACACGCTAAGGCAACATTATTACTGCTTTATCTCGTTTTTAATTTTAATAATTGTATAGGGTAGTAATGTAGTAGTATTATTATTTATAGTGTGTTCTAATAATCATGGATTAGTGTCTCACAGCGTGTCACACCGTATTCTAATGTGACTCCTAAAAGTAAAAAAAAACAAAACATTACAAATTTGATATGATCCAAAGTATGTAATACTACTATTTTTTTTTATATAAATATAAAACTTAATCTAATATCATATTATGTTCTGATGTCACTGAAATTTGAAAATTACCTAGCACAGGCTTGTAGAACACGAATTGATCACACTATTTGTCAAAACTCTAAAGATATTTTTAGTTGACATTCTAGAAGAAGAGTTCATATTATTATTATTATTATTATTATTATAATTAAAAAAAAAAGATTTCATATTATTTTTTGTTAAATGTATAAGGTAGCTGTTTTTTCTTTTGTGAACGACTTTTAAGTTTTAACCACCACAAAGCGAAACTAATACACATGATTCATGAAGTTACATACACATGGCATTTCAAATGAATTTTAGTAAGCTCGGATATGATTTAATTGTGTCTTCTAATAGGTATATGATTAAATAGTGACTTCATCATTACACGAAACAACTTTTTCCAGCCCTAAAACATTTGTTTGTTAGACGTCGTCAAAAAGTTATGTTATTGACATTTGCATGCCAAATTTGTTATGGTTATTGCATGACTAATTAATCAATTCTGCACAAAAATAACAAAAGAACATGTACCCACGTACGCATCTTCTAATCTTTTAACTACTTTTTCAAATGATTTATGTCGTCTTCTTCTTATTTTTTTCTAATAATTCAAATAATCAAAATCCACGATTCTGATTTAGCAGCCGCTCAGTTTAATGAATTCTTCAAAGAAATATAATGTATATTCTTAATATATTTAATATATAAGATTGTTTAGTGGAGAATAATAAACGGGAAGGTGGTGACAATAGTATTACCTTAAAGGGTTAGGTGCGACGTCTAATTTTATAATGTTGACCAAAGAATCATATTGATTAGTAACACATTTTACAATACTTGCTTAATTAAAATAACGGCTATACATTCTCTTTCAAGATTGTCGTCGCCAACTACGCTCTCTAGCTTCATAAGCTTCCTATCATCATCTCCTGTTTTTTTTGTTCTTGTGTGTTTCTGTTTTGTTTTCTCAACAACTAAAGTGTACAATGTTCATATGATAACTTTTAAAAAGTGCAAATACCTTTGTGAAGACAAATAAAGTGTAAATTCAAGATAGGAAATTTAAGACAAACATTAGGTTACGTAATTAAATAGTTTAAACGTTATTTTTTGTTTTAAGGAAACAGAGTTTATATATTTAAGTTTCAATAATTGACCTTATGTATTTGCTTATAAAATAGTATAAATATTTTACAAGCAGTGAAATTCTGCTTATTAGTTTGATAAATAGCAAAATTATGTTTAGCACTTACTAATACTTACAAACAGTTTGCTAATAGAGAAAAAGAAACTTTTGCTAATTGAGAAAACAGAAATTAAATGAATAATTAAATTGCCGAAAGATGTAAAAGAAGAAAGAAAACATTAAATGCAATTTAGAAAAAAAAAACTAATTAAACATGAAAATTTAAAAAGCAAAGACAGCCCAACAAGGATAAAAATATTCCAGAAGAAGAAACATCAAAGAAAGCTTCAAACTTCCTTCTCTGTTTCCCTCCTTCTTCTTCTCCCCACAACCAATGAAAACCCTACAAAGATCTCTCTAAATATTTCTTAAAATGGAGACAATAATTCGTTTTATGTCCTTGTTTATGTGCTCCCTTTATTAACTCGAGCCAATAGTCTCCATCTTTCAACCAGAAACAGAGAGAAAGTAAAAGCAGGTATTGAGTTTATTTTGGCTTTGTGGAGTTTCAAAGGTTTGATCTTTGTTTGTGGGTTTTAATGGAAGCTTAAAAAGTTTCTTACTTTATGCAACTTCGACCTTTTAATGCTCTGTAGCTCACAGGATCTTGAGAGTCTGAACGGTTTGTTCGGTTTCTTATTACAAGTTTGACATGAATATGGAACTTATACCTTTTAACAGCTCAATCATCTATTTATCTCAAGTCCATGGGTATCAGATTTTTATTGTTCTTGATTTCTCAGGATAAAGTTTTAGACTTTTAGTTTCTTATATACTCTGTTTTCTCCTCTGTTTGAGTCTCTTGCGTTTAGCTCCTTTTCTGACAAAGTTGATGTTATTAGATTATGATTTAGCTTAACATCTTGTTTATCTTCTTCATTACTACCATTACCACAACTTTCCAATGCTTAGTTCAATATTATTACAGAAAGATCCGAGAATTCACTTTCACATTGAGCTCTAGTATCTTTCATGTTCTGTTAAGTTATAGTTCTTGATTTATTGTACTCTGTTTTTCTCCTCTGTTTTGTTCTCTTGAGTTTAGGTCCTTTTGAGTTTTGAGAAAAAGTTGATTAGACTATGATTTAGCTTAACCCCTTGATGATCTTCTTCATTACCATCACAACTTTCCAACGCTTAGTTCAATATTATTACAGAAAGATCCGAGAATTCACTTTCATCTATTAGCTTCTAGTTCTTGATTTATTGTTCCCTTGACATTCAAATTTGATTACACTAATAATCCATTTCAATTATGCAGGTAGAAATATACACATACATACACACACACATACAAGTAACTATAATGGCGTCTGAGCTGAAACAAACTCTAACAAAGAGATACGGTGCACTTGAACTATGGGAGATCATAGTCATTGCTCTCTTTGCAGCTTTCATACTAATCCTCTTCATCTCAATATGGCTCAGCTTCCGTAAAAAATCCAAAAGATCTAACTTCATACAACTTCTCCCCATAGCTCAAACCCCTCGCTATCACGATGAAGTCAAAGACATAAGTGTTGATCATGTCTCATCAAACAACAACAATGCTACAACTCACCAAACTCTAGATGACAAGTTCAGCGAGAGAGACATTGAGAATGGTGATAACTATGAGAAAAAAACCGCGGTTGTGTCACAACATGTTCCTCCTTCAGCAGAGGCTCCTTCGCCTCTCTCTGGTCTTCAAGAAGGTTCTCACATTGGTTGGGGTCATTGGTTCACTCTCCGTGACCTTCAGCTCGCTACTAACGGTTTCTCTAAAGAGAATATCATAGGTGATGGTGGCTATGGAGTTGTGTACCATGGAACTTTAACTAACAAGACCCCTGTTGCTTTCAAGAAGCTGCTCAACAATCCGTAAGAGTTACAATAACACCTAAACTTCTCAATGCTCATGATCTTTGCGTTGATATGATTGTTTTCTTTTTTATTTAGAGGACAAGCTGATAAAGACTTCAGAGTTGAAGTGGAGGCAATAGGACATGTCAGGCACAAGAACTTAGTTCGGCTTCTTGGATATTGCGTTGAAGGAACACATAGGATGCTGGTTTATGAGTACATGAACAATGGCAACTTAGAGCAGTGGCTTCATGGAGACATGAGTCACCAAGGACATCTCACTTGGGAGGCTAGAATCAAAGTTCTTGTTGGCACTGCAAAAGCGTAAGCTACCTTTCTTAAAAAACACTTGATAGTTTCTTGTAAGCTCATGAGAATGTGTTGTTTGTGATGCATTGTCATTTACACAGGTTGTCTTACCTTCATGAAGCTATTGAGCCGAAAGTGGTGCATAGAGACATAAAGTCAAGTAACATACTGATGAATGACAGCTTTGATGCTAAGTTATCTGATTTTGGTCTTGCTAAGTTGCTTGGAGCTGATAAAAGTTATGTGAGTACTCGAGTTATGGGTACATTCGGGTGAGTTATAAGGACTGTATCTTTTAACTTCACCTTGATCATAATCTCCATTGGTTGCTTTAAACATTTTTCTATGTTCATGTTTAGGTATGTTGCGCCTGAATATGCTAACTCTGGTCTCCTAAACGAGAAGAGTGACGTGTACAGTTTTGGTGTTGTTCTATTGGAAGCTATTACTGGAAGGTACCCAGTGGATTATGAACGGCCTAAAGAAGAGGTAAAGTAAAGCAAGAGATTCATACACTTGATACAGTGATGATTCAGAGAATGAAGTTGATTTGTTTTAAGATGTTTTTGTTTTAGGTGCATATGGTGGAGTGGTTAAAGCTAAAGGTTCAGCAGAAACAGTTTGAACAAGTGGTGGATAAAGAGCTTGAGATCAAACCAACGACAAGCGAACTTAAAAGAGCGCTTTTGACAGCTTTGAGATGTGTTGATCCTGATGCAGACAAGAGGCCAAAGATGAGTCAAGTTGCTCGAATGCTTGAATCAGATGAGTACCCTGTGATGCCTAGAGAGGTATGTACAATGAGAACATTTCAAAAGTTCAAACAGGAAAAAAATACAAAAACTAGAGTGTTAATAGTTACTTTGATGAATGTTTTATTAGGAACGAAGAAGAAGAAGTAAGAACACAGAGCTGCCTAGAGAAAGCAAAGAGACGAATAAAGATGATACCATAACAGATGCAAAGATTTGAGTAACAGAAATAAACATTTAGATTCTTTACTGTTTCTATGGATTAATTATGTGATATGTATAGCGAGAAGAACAAGATTTGCTTCTCTTGTCTGGAGGAGAGGCGAGATCTTTTGTATAGAGTTGTTGTACCTTTTTTATTACCTTCATACACTTAAAACATAACACACAGAGACATCAAACTTGAGAGTAGTGACACTAAAAGTGGCATGGGCATGGACTTTACACCAAATGCTGTTAGCCTTTTTTATTCTAGAAATCAACACCAAATGCTGTTTAGCTTGTTAGTTAGATATGTCAATTATGGCCGGAGCCCGGAATCCAAACTCGCTCAACCTTATAAACCACCGGGCATGAGCTTAGTCATATAAGATCGGAAAATGGGTGTTTCGGTCTAAGCCATTTGAGCTTTACATGTTTTAGGGTTGAGCATGTTTGGACTAGAGGTAACCCAAAAACCGAAGCTTTACATTTTAGTTTAGACAGTCTCGTTAATACCATTGGGACCATTCATAACAATGATATCTTGTTTAACTATTCTTGACCCAAACCCTAGCTAAATCTGTAAGCTGTAAAAGCAACACAAGATCTTTAGTTGAACGGACTTTAGCTCCACACATGGAGAGAATGTTCACTTCACCTCCTATGCAGCAATATACATCTTCTCAGTTTTAAGAAAATGGAACAAACACACTGTATTAGTTAATATAATAGATATTCATTCCTCTCATATTGTATAACTAGTAGTAACTTACATGGCAGGCACGAAATAACATAGAAAATAAAGCAACATTCAGATTTCCAAGTGAGACTTTCAGGTTTTTTAATGAGAAAAATAAAAAGCCTATTTTCCACGAATTTACACAAATTGTATTCAAACAAAACCAAATGAAATAGTGATATGATGAAGCGTGAGACATGAGAATGGAGGATATTATCAATAATGGTTGTTCCTGTGTGGAGTTTGAGGAGCAGAGCGAGGAGGATTCAGCAGAGGCTGAAGAGCCTTCACCACTATGCTCATGTTTGGCCTGAAGTCTGCCTCATATTGCACACATAGCGCAGCTACAGCAGCCAGCTGATCCATACCAGAGTCATATAAGAGAGAAAACCACAATAGACTCAGAAAAAAGAATCATACATCAATGCTTAGATTCTATAGATATCGGAAGAGATCTTGTCTTTCAATCTAGGCCTACAATAACTGTTGTTGCTTATTGTCGGATGCAAGCGATGGAGAAGCAGTTTCTAAGTCATGCCCTAAGGTAAACCTTATGTATTGTAACAATGATGTTATGGAAGGAAAATCACCTTGGCAACAGCTTTGGGAGGATATTCACCGTTTAGTCTTGCATCAACGCACTGCTTCACTTTGTCTTCACTCAGTTTAGGAGTTGCCTGAGACAGACGAACGCGTTTTAGATTTAGTAATGATTTTTGTTACTTGGGAAAGTTCAGAGTATCTAATCTCTCACAATCAACCAGATTGTGCAGACACATTCCTTTTTTTATTTATCAGAATGAGTAAACCAGAGAAAGAAGCAGAGTCAAACTAAGCATTACCCATGTCACGAGACTCTGCTGTCCTCGTGGTAAGGTATGATCAACTGGTTTACGACCTGTGAGAAGCTCTAGCAGAACAACGCCAAAACTATAGACATCACTCTTTGTGCTTAATGTCCCTGTCATTGCATACCTGAAATGCAGATAAAAAATGTTGTGCGTTTAAGAATCTAGTTTGGTCATTATAAGAGATGCAAGACATACAACAACGTTAAGGTGTGACAAAATGATGTCAAAGCTGAATCCAAGGAAGGACTTAGTGCCTCAAAACATTAGACTGATAACAAAAGTCTCTGAGCACAAGTTGAATGTAACCACATTGATAAGTCTGAACAGAGCAATTCAAATATCAAAGAGAAAGATTAAAAACAAGTAGAGGGCTTACTCTGGAGCGTGATAACCAAAGGTTCCCAGCACACGAGTTGAATGAAGGCGTGCAGCCATGTCAGGGGCTTGGTTGGACAGATCGAAATCAGCAATCTTGGCAACATCATCATCAAACAGAAGTACATTGCTTGATTTGATGTCTCGGTGGACAACATGAGGGTTTGACTTCTCATGCAAGTACTCAAGTCCCCTAGCCGCACCAACAGCAATTTTAACTCTCTGGTTCCAAGACAGAACAGGACCTGGCTGTGCTCCTTTGACTCCTTTTCGACCTGCACCAACAAAGTCACGACATTTCATTAGTTTTTCTTCCTAAAATCTCTGCTTCTCTGTTGGATTAGAGCTTCACATCTACAAGTCATACGTAATCAATGTTTACATTAATAATAACTTACCATGAAGAATATCATGAAGAGATCCATTAGGAGCAAATTCATAAGCAAGAACACGGAGTGGACCATCAACGCAATATCCCAGAAGTGCAACAACATTGTCTTGTCGCAATCTCGAAACCATTGATACCTGTTAACACTATTTATCTCAGTAACTAAACAGAAACTCAACTTAACATAGTGACTTCACACTGAACCATTAGAGACAGGAGGTACAAGGTCTAAAGATGGATACACAAAGGCAATATCAATGAGATGATTTACTTAGTAGCATTCTACCTGAGCGAGAAACTCTTGATCAGGTTGCTTACTGGAATCAAGTTTCTTAATAGCAGCTGCCTTACCACTTCTAAGCACACCATAAAACACTCTTCCATAAGAACCCTCACCAATCAAGGACTTTGAACCATAATTATCAGTTATATCTTTCAACTCCTCTGCTGGAATAGCTGGCACAGAGATAGGCTGCATCTGAATCACTGGCAGGTTCTTGGGTGGATCTGCCTTTTGATGGTGACCTCCACCGTGACCTTAGCAACGGTTGAAAAAAAAGTTCACTAACTTAGCCACCAGCCAAAGGATAGATACTAAAGATAAATATAAACTATATGAGTAACTCAGTTGCATAAAGGGTTATAAGCTAAAGTACCAGCTGCGCCGTACACTGGCTTTGGACCAGTTTCAGCAACTCTACGAAAATCATCACCACCACAACAACCAAAGCAGCTCATTACGCTCTTCTCTCACACACAAACTGTGTAACGCAAAAAAAACGTGAGCAAACAAGTCAGTAATGGTGTTGCAGAACAAGATTTGAGCTGGAATAAACTAAAAAATGTACATTTTGTTTTTGTCTTTACATAAGAAACATGTAAGTTTTCATTCCAAAGGAAAATAGACAATACTGATATAGAAATTTTCAGACAGAACCTGAAACAAAAAGATGATTTAGGGTTTAAACAGAAACAGAGACAGAACAATCTAAAATCAAACGAAACAAAAACTCAATCCTCCGAACACAGTTGTTGACCTTAGGTCAACGATGGTAACCCCTAAAATGGATTTCAAACCCCCAAAAAATCGAACTTTACAATCCAAAATCGAACCCTACCGATAAAATATCGAAGTAAGAACATAAAAAGGAAAGACCCTAAAAGGGAAAGTCATGGGAGTTTGCTTAAAAAGAAGAAAGCTTTTACCTTTACCAAAAAAAAAGAGAGAGAGAAGCAGAAGAAGAAGAAGAAGAAGAAGAAGAAGAAGAAGAAAAAGTGTACGGAGGATTGTGTACTATCTTGTACGTATGGTTGGTGGAAGCTTTAGGCTTAAGAAGGCAGAGGCAGAGTTTTCTTCCCGGCGGAATTTTCTTATAAAAGGTGTGGAGGCAGAGGCGCACGATAGCAGCTACTTCAAAGTAGTACTAGTAGTAGTCCTCCTTTGCCTGCAACTTCTGATTATTTTACTTTATCGTATTTGGAAGGTCCATTGTCTTAATCTACTCATTAATTACCCATTTCATTTTTATTAATTTAATTGTCCCATGATTTCTTTATGTTATAAAGGTGTATATTCACACAAAGTCAACTAATCCTATAAAAATGATCAATAAATTTTCAAATAAGAGGATAAATAAATTCATTTCGTAATTTTTATATACTGGATCATATAATATAATAGAGTTGAATCACACGAACTTCTCTTGTCTTATTGTATATTTTTGCGTTTTAAAATTAAAATATCTCCTAAACATTATTTATTTGTGAAGTGATTTGGACATGTGTCATCACTACATTCAATTTCACAAAAGAATGATGACATGGCATACTAAAAAAATGACATGACTGAAGGTAAAAATGTGACATGGACTATCACATTTAATGTTTATTTTACTTTTGATAAACTTTTTAAAATATGGTAATAACTTATATATCATTATTAAATATTTTTTAAAAAATATGATAATAACTAATATATCATCATTAAAATAGATATATTTATGTTGTCTATTTTTATAATTCTACAATGTTTATTACTAAACAGAATTTTCAAATTATACAATCTTTTTAAATAATAATTTTCTTTATTAATACCATTTTTTTCTTTTTTTATCTATGATATTTAAAAATTTTGTTTATTTTTATGTTTTTTATTTTGATAATTTTTACATTTTATGTCATTTCTAATTTTATACAAATTGTTTTAATGTATCTTAACCTAAACAAATAAATGAAAATCTATTTAAGATCATAATTTTAAATATATACATATATCTAATATATTTTTAAATATAACTTAAATACATTAAATTGTTTATTTATATTAATTTTATGTTTAACTAAATAATTTTTTTATTAAAATATAGATATAAAATAATAAAATTTAGAATATTAATCAAATTTTATTTTAAAATATAATTTAAGTTAAAAAAAATATGGAAAACACCTAGTTGTATATATTTTTGTATACTAAACTACTAATGAAAGCTGTGAAGTTGTTTACTTGGTGGATGAATTTGTGCGAGAAAAAAAAAGCATATAGTAATGTGGAAGTTTTTTTAAACTAATAGTTTGACTAAATATTCATTCATATTTTTACATTAATTATAAAAAAATAGTTACGATAGATCTTCAGCATGGTATATGACGTATTGTCAAATATGAATTTTGTAAGAAGGTTTGGAGGAGTACATTCAAACGTAAATTCTCATAAAATGATATAACTATTGACTATAAAATCGTTTATATAATATTTTTATCATTTATAATAATATAGTTAATCAAACGTTAAGAAAAAAAAAACATATAGTAAAATGTATTACTATTTACTATATGTGTTAAATAGTACTATATATGATTACCGATGAAGTATAACAAAGTTTGTAAGATGTACTTGTATAGAGGTCAACAAGATGTAAAAGCGAGCATCTTTTGACCCATCAAAGGTGAGAGAGCGTGTTCTTTGTGATATGGTCGTCGGTCTACAAAAGTCAACACCCACCCTTGAAGCTTTCGCGTCTCCCTCTCACCTCAATTTCCACCATCTTTTCCACAAAAATTCAAAATCTTATTTATGTACGCGGCTTGAATACATTTATGTGATTTTTTCAGCAGTTTTAGAAACTTAATCCAAAATGTAAATGTCTGTTACCAAATAAAAACATAATTTTTTTTTCTCTTCCATTTGCGTTTAAGATTTACAAATAAATTTGGGATCGATCTTCCACCATTTAAAACAATGCCATCAGACAAAACTTTAAAGCCAGACACAACAAGCAAAAACTGAACATAATCCGGGTTTACTTGAGCTTTGTTTGTTTACAGGTTACCAATAGGGGCCATAAAGCCATAAAATGTTTCAAAATGGGCCTATATGTCATTGATTTAGGGTCCTTATTGATGGAGACAAGAGATTTGAAAATGTCAGCGACTGTTTCATGAAAGGTAGAATAGTACTTAATATAACGAAGAACTAATGTTCATACTATTGTGTATTGATGGAGACAAGATATTTGTTGAAGTTGTGATCTGATTAAGGTATGTTTCTTTTGGTTTGTCTGTTCCAGACCATAAGGGGTTATGTTGTGTCTGAGAATGTTATATACTTATGTCATTGAATCTATATGCAGAGAAGATATATTAGATCCACGGGCATCACAGTAACCTTGAGAACCTAAAGAGGAAGAAGGCCTTCCGTAATTGGATTTTCATAATACACCGAATGACTGCAAAACTCTTCCTTCATAGAAATATAAATATACAAATACAAACAACATACCAACTACAACACATGGTTATATTCATTCTTATACACAATCATTCCAAACACAAAGTATGAAATTCCATTAAGCAATTAGAATTTGGACGTGGGACTTGCACAACTTGGTAAGAAAATCTCTTACCGATATCTTGTACTAGAGGAGCTCTGTCCTTGAGTTCTTGTAGATGGAATACTATTGCTGGTTTTGCGATACTTTGCCAATTCATTGTTAGCATGAGAAAGAAGCTTCTGAGCGTTTTCCAGTCTCTTGGTATAATCAGTATCAGCAAGTTTAAATGTCACTGTATCCTGTTCCATAAAAAAAAGGAAATTCAAAATCATAGATTCAAATCACTGAGTTTTAGGCCACTGGCAGTACAGAATGCAGCGTCGTTTGTAAGTATTATGCACACCTTTTTTGTCTGTGGAACACGTTGGTTAGTAGGTCCTGCTTCGCGGACTGTTCGTTCAAGTTCAGCTAACCTCCTCAGCAAATTGCTCTTGTCATTCTGAATTTTGGAAGATATAATTAGTGAGCGAAGAAAACACACGTAACAAAGGTTGTGAGATTAGAGGTGGAACAAACTCCTAATTACCTTCAGCATTTCGTTTTGCATCGAAAGCAGCTGAGCTCGCTCTTGTAGTTGGTCCAAAGTTATCTGTGTTGTCAGAACATCTGTATCCTTCTTGTTCAGCTCTGACATGCAACTGTCCAGTAGGAACATCCCAGAGAGCAAAATTTAATGTACTTCAAGAGAGAAAAATGTGCTTCCTGGGTAGTGATAGAACAGTTATGGAAGAAGTAGAACAGGGCTAACCTCTCTCTTTCCTTAACAAGAGCATCAATATGTCTCTTCAGGTTGATGATTTCTTGGTCCTAAAATCGATGGAGAAAAAGGCACATTAAAATAACAAAGCTGATGATTAGTTAAAGAAAGTGGATGCAATACGTATATATAGCATCATCACCTTGGAAATGATCTCTTCAGCATGTTTCTTAGCCTCTTCAACCACTCTTTGGACCTGGTGCTGGTCAATCAAATCCTGAAATATCCCAACGAAGACACCGATGTGTTTAGGCAAAATGCCTCTCTTTTAACTCTCTTAAGATAACATATAATCTGATATACTTACCGCATAGCTGGTTATATCCATTTTCACACCAAGTAAATCCCGAATAACATCATGAGTCATGCTATCAGCTGCAGCTATCCTCGTGCTCAATGTGCAAACCTATTCCACCATGAAATTTTAGTAAGAGGGATTCTATAAGTCACTTCAGAAGAGAGAAAAAAAAAAGAATCCAGTGCAGGTAGGCTGGACCTCTTTCTGTTTAGCAGCTAGCAGTGACTCCAATTCTTCAACACGAACCCTTGCCAAGGTCAATTCCTGATCCTTCTCCAATTTCATTTGTTGTACCAACCCAACTATACATCTAAACGGTGAACTTGAACCTCTGCTCCTTATTGAGCTTTTCTCAGTTTTATGTGATATGGTGTTCTCTGCAGCTGACGAACTTGAGTCCTCTAATTTGAAGTCTCGAATCATGGCCTCCAGAGTCTTATACTGTTAACATTAGAACCAAAATTATATGGACCAAAAATTAAGGAAAATAACACTCCCTGGTGCTAATAGAATCAACACCAATTTTATCAAATTATGCCTCCTTCAGATGCAGGACAATAGAAAACAGAAATAACAGTAACTAGTTATCCGCTGGAACTAAATGATTCAGCAATGTAACTTAGTGCTGAACTAAATGATTCAGCAAGGTAACTTGGTGCTCAGAACTGCTAAAGTCTACAACACCAATACCTTCTCTTGGTATTTAGATGCTTGGGCCTCAGAATGCAATAAAATTTCGGAGATGTACTCTTTTAGCTGTTTAATCTGTAAGTGGGGAAAGACGAAGGTAGACGTAAGGGAAAAAATTTGAATTTCATGAGAAAATTGAACTGAACAATCCAATAATATAACACACCTCTTTGGTTTGCTCTGCTACTTCCTTCTGGAGGACTTGTATCTGACCATGCGCACCTTGCAGCTCTTTTGACCTGTAGTACATTTATCTTTACCAATATCAGTATTCACCGAGAAAGATCCACAAGAGAAACTTAAAGCTTGAGTAGGATTAGGATGGCTGACGTGGATAGATGACTCTCATATTCATCTCTGCCTTCAGTGGTTGTGACCACAGTGCCAGTGAGGTCCTCAAATCTAAATAATCTCTGCCTGAGAGCTTGGAGCTCTGTCTCTAAACTGCGATGCCTTTTAACTTCCTCATCCATATCATACACCTGGACGCCAAGATAGGTCAAACATAAGTATAGGAATTAAGACAACTGAACAGTATGTTGTATATAGAGAATGACAAACAAAGCAAACTAACCCGTTGTTCTAATATATTTACAGTACGCTCAAGTTCCTCAACAGAAATTTCTAGAATCTTGACCTCCTCTTCCTTTTGTTCCGCATATATTTTACTCGCTTCAGATTCCTACATGAGAAAAAGACTCCTGTCAGTCTTCAGTATTGCTAAGGATCAAATGATTCATTTAGAAAGACGAGGCTACAAGTTACATACCTGACGAGCCTCTACGGCAATTGCTTCTTTTTCATCAGCTACAGCATACGCCAACTTGATCTTATCATTCAGTGAACATATTTCTTCAACAAGTTGATCTTTCTCATCGCTTGTCTTTTTCAAGTTTTCTTCGATGGATTTGACCAACTGCTTTTCTGCTGTAGTAGTCAAGTGCAGGATTTCGTTTTCTAACCTTTGGACAAGCTCTTTTTGTTCTTCCAGTCCCTCTTCAGCTGCAACCTTTTCCATACAGAGGTCTCTGACGAGAACGCTTAACTCATCATTCTGCTCCGCAAGAATTTGTATCCTCTCGTTGGCCTGCTCTAGATCTGCCTTTGACGTGAGAAGAGCATTTCTCAAGTCAATGCAGCAATTTTCGAGATTCTCATTATGAACAAAAAGAGCTTGAACTTGATTCGCTTTCAGCTCCAAATCTTTCTGAACTTTGCATAACGCGTCAAACAGCTCATCCATTTCATCTTTGATGTCTCTTTTATTTGATGCTGATTCCTGGAGTAGCCGAAAATCAAAAAGCAAACCTTCAAACAAAGCTTCTTTTCTCTCCAGCTCCTTTTTCAGATAGAAGTTCTCATTTAACAGGCCTTCATGTGTCTGAACAACTTCTTCACCTTCGAAAACTGTGACCACATCAGCTTTGCGAATTCTATTTAGCTTTCTCGTAACTTCATCTTCAGCACTATGCCCACTGGCCTTCGTTTCCATTGACTGTTGGTTTTCTTGCCCCGCGACGTGGGGAATGATAACCTGTTTTCTATGGTCCAAAATTTGATCCATCAGTTTCCCAATGTGGCACTGGTATGATGCATACATGGTGAACTCTCTCTCCATGTTTTCAGATACAATTTGTTCAACATCGGAAGCTAAAGCCTCTAATGTTTCTCCTACTTCTCTTTTGGTTTCCAGAAAATATTCTTCAAGCAAAGACACCGAATTCTCCATGTCAGCCAAAGTCGATTGTGTTTGATTTAGTAAGATTTGATTTTCCCGTTCAGTTGCCGATAGTGTAGACTTGACCTGTTCAAGATCATCCGTCAGATTTTTCTCCTTAACCATTAGCTCTTCATGCGTCTGACGCCACATTCCAGTTTCAAATTTTGTTTTTTCATTGGCGTTTACTAATTCACATAGTGTGAGATCAGCTTCTTTCATGGTAGCATTAACTGCCTCAAATCGATCAAAGAAACTTCTCACAGGATCCACTCTCTGCATAGGACCCAAGTATATCTCAAAAAGATGTTGATGCAAACTCAGTGGTTTACTTTGTCATTGACATGTAACCACTAACCAATTTCTTTATATATCTTGAAAAGAGAAACGTATGGTAAAAACTTACCGGATTACTGCATTTGTGTCCCATTTCTGCTCTGCCCATCATTATCGTTAATGGCCTCTCTACACTCTGCTTTCCCTCTGCATAAAACAAACACTTAGCTTCTTTCTATACATAAAGGATCAAACTGTTGGTCTAGTCAAGATTACTAATTTTATATCTTCAATTTAGGGTGGCTAATAAAGAAAACAAGCAAAAGTATACCTCCACAATAAACACACTGTTCAGAACCACTCTTAACAATCAAAGCTGCTGATGTAGTCCTATTATGAATTTCCTGGGCGTCAGACCCAGAACCTGAAACTCCTTCACCCTTTGCGTTCAATGCACAATCATGTTGCCATCTGCAATCTGAAAAGTCAGAGCTTGATGTTGAAAGCTCATCACCCTTGGTATATATTGCTTCACTTATATATCCATCCTTTGAAAAATTAATATCAGGATTCCCTTCCGCACTAGGAGAAGCCAAGACTGAACTTGAGGGGCATCTTTCTTTAACTGGTTGATCTTCTAGCTTTTCCGGCATTTGGTGTTGATTTCTAGAGTCAGAAAGCCATTTTTTAACAGAAAAGGCAGCCTCGGCATGTCGCTCTGCCTCCAGAATAGAACACTGCTTTGCATTTAAGTCATTCTCAAGCGTGTCTTCCTCGTTGCTCATCCTGTCTAATTCAGTGCTCACGCGGAAACTCTCTTCGGTGGTTGCAGCATTGCCATCCAGTTGAAATTCGTTGAGAGCAATTGTTGCATCCTTTAAGCAATTCAGCTTCAAATCCATCTCTGCTAGCAATATCCTTGCATCCTCCAAGCTTTTCTGAAGAAGTAAAATTGTCTCTTCCTTTCTTATGCAATCTTTTGCAGCCTTTTCGACATAATCTCCTATCCATGCATTCACATGCGGAAACGAACATACAATACTTTCAATCTGTGTGGAGGCCTCTGTGATGGATTTAGACCCATCCACAATGAAATTTGTTAGTTCTAAGGTGGCCCTTTCCCAGTCTTGGTTAAGTGCTCTTATTTCTGCCTCTCTAGCAGTTATAGCATCTTTCATCGATTGATTTTCTTCGGTCAATTTGCAGATTCTTCCTTGAAATTCAGACTGGAGAGCAATCACCTCTTCCTGCAGCTCAAGAATTGTTCTAGCAGTTTCTGTCTCGACTTGCTCGCGGACTACTTCAATATCTTGTTGCTGAGATAAAAGTAACTTCTGCTCTTTTTCATATTGACTATTGAGTGTTTTGGCCTCCTCGAGGTCCTTAATTACTTTCCTCAACTTGAACTTCAGGACTGACCTGTCTGACCCCTCATCAGCGTCAACTACGGCATCTGTGTTATTGACCATGCCCCTTAACTTAAGGTCATGACCTTCTATCCTAGGAACAGCTTCTCCTTCCATACTACTTCTGTTGTTCAGCAGTTTCATGGATCCATCGTTCTCCTCTAGCACATCCTGCGATTCATTTATTATCCGAACCGTATTGCCGTCTGTATCACTATTGATACTACTGCAGTTTTTACTCTCTGAAAAGGACACTTCCTCTTTGTTTTCACCAATAGTAGACATTGTTTCTGCCTGTTTCAACAGACAAAAGTGCGTTAGACGAGCTTCTCATTTATATACAGTTTCCTTTTAAGCAAGTTTTCTATGTCACATATAATATATATATATATATTTATATATTCAGACTGATTCTTATAACAAATAATAACTCAACAAACCGTTGAATATTTTTGTGCTTGATTAACCTGCTCAGCTCCACTGGCGGAAGATACAACCTGCAAAAAGTACAACAAACATAAATCACCAGCTAAGTAAATTTAATAAGAACCACTCCTCTGTCAGTCTAAAACCTTACAAAGTCGGATTGTAATTGGTCGAATTTCAAATATTTTCCAAGCCCTGCTTGTATCTCATCTAGTTCTCTGCATTTAAAAGCAACAACAAAACATAAAATACAATACCAAAGCAGGCTTCTTTTCCCATCTGGTCAAATTAATCATTTTATTTAATGAGAAAAGTGAAAAACTTCAGGTTCAGGGTTATATTATCAACTAAGACAAGGCATATCAGAACTGTAGTAGAACAGAGTAATAAACGTAGGACGACAATTATATAGATAAAAATGCAACAGAGAACTCAGAATTTTTCCATTTCACATATGAAAAACTAAAAATGCAACAGTGTAAATGATTTTCATACAAATACCAAAGCTTCACTAAAAATATTTGGTTTTCATATAACTTCATATGGTACCTGACCAAATTAGAGTTCATCTTTCTGCAGTCTTGAAATTCTTTTTCCACTTCGTTCTCCTACAGTGTTATAAAAGTTCACGCGTAAGAAACCAGCAACATGACTATCTACGATATTAAGAACAGCAAATAGCATTTTGCCCCCAAACCTTCATTACATGATCTGAAAAGGATTCATCTTTTGCTTCAAGAACATCAAGAAGCTGCATGACATGCAAAAAGTTCAGTCTGAAATTATGGGCTGAAAGTCCATTTGGTGAAGGCATTTTCAAACCTGGTCGCGAAGTCCCGTCACCTCAGACAGCAATGCCTCTCGCTCCCCATGCTCATAAAATTTCTGATATCTGAAGAAGAAGACAAGGTCAGAGCATAGACGATAATCATGAAAAGAAGACTCTTCGATAGCATTTAGTAGGTGATTTACCTCGATAGCTGCTCCCGGAGTTTGGTGTTCTCCAAGGTCGAACGTTTCAACTCTGGGTTCTTGTCCATAATTTCAGGAAGCAGATTGATCTCTCCTTTCAGAGATTTATTTTCTTCAATGAGACACTCATTTGTCATCAAGGAACCAGACGTAGAGAATTCCGTCTCTCCAACATTTTCTTGCTGAAGATTAAGCATTCTTTTAATGCATTTAGCATCCTCTTCCATGTCTCTAACCTGTAGTAGATTATCAAAGTATAAGATGAACCGAAACAGAAACTATTTTGTTCGCATCATGAGATGAATCTGTCAAGGTTACATCCTCTCCAAATATGAAATATGAAATATGAAATTTGAACTGTCCTTATAGCAAGACTAACCAAGCTGTCTATACGCTCAATCTCAGCTTCAGACCTTTGAAGGGCAGTTTCAGCAATATTTTCTCTTCTGAGAGCACCCATCAAAATACTTTTCATATTTTTCACCTGTTATACAGTTATGAAGCCAATTCAATATAATAGTCGAAGGCATCCACGAATTTATTGTAAAATATCTTCTTTCTTTGAGTTGTTCACCTGACAGTGACACCTGTCTTGTTGTGTTTTTCTTGCTACTTCATATGTACCAGAGTATCTGGGTTCTTCAAGAGAAGCTATGCAGTCTGAACGAGCCCCACAAGAGTTATGGTTCTTCATAAGAGAAGACAGTTGGACCTGTTTCAATATACGAAAAGGTTTTGATAGCACTGTCACATGCATATCCAGGAGATAAGGAGTCTGCTGTTTGGTGCAGTTTGTCAATACCTTTAACTTTCTTATTTCCTGTTGGAGTGCTGTGACATCCCCAGAGGCATCTTCATTGACTTTAGCCTGGAACATGAAAATGAAGCAAACGTACATCAAGTCACACTTCATAGACGAAATCGTATTAAATGAATAATCATAAACTACGTTATTCTGGATTAGTTTGGCTCGTTGTGCGAACTTCAGTGTGCTGAGGGTCTCGCTGGTAGAGCTGCAATAAATCAATAATAATCAGAAATACACAGGAATGGGACATATTAGGCAAACCTAATAAACAAGAATGGATACTGGTACAAACCAAAGAGATGGGCTGACATTGGCTATTATCATTGTTTTAGAGTTACCCCCCAGAGAATCCTGAAAATATATGATGTTAGTCTCAATGCAGTTGCAAGGAAAAATGAATGCTGAAGTGTCTAATAGATCATACCTGCAGTAGAAAGGTAAGTCGTGAATCTCGATACGGAACATGTCTATGTTTCCCATGTGCCAAATCCACCAAAGACATTATCACTAAGCTAAATTGACAGATGAATGGGATAGTGTTAGTAACTACTAAGAATTTGTTACAGAATTAAAGAAAAATAGAGCATAGTTGAAGGTGTACATCTTGTCCAAAGATTATTAATCTTAAAGTTAAGGCAATAATCAGTTTTAAGTTGTCAAACACCTCAAGCTAGTCGTGTCATCCAATTTTGCTATGAAACGCTTGGCAATGTACAACATAAAATAATTCATGACAAACTGACACGTAAAGAGTGTCTGATAGGATTACCCCAGAGTGGACAAGGATTTGTTAATGTTTGCTGCTTCTTTTAGGCGATCTCCTTCCGCACCTGAGCTTTTCTGCCTGTATATGTAACAAAGATAATTTCATCAGTCAAAGATGCAAAACTAACCACAGGCAAATATACTGGCTACCTTTCAGAACCAGCCAAATCCACCAAATTTAGTCTGGCAAATCTTGAATGGGTTAGAGAATCTCTCTCCCAGATGCTCTCGATTGTACACGTGAAAACGCTGTGGGATCTGCTGCTTTCACTATTCATATGAGTTGCTGCAATCTTCCGGTTTGCAGCTCCCTGAGCATAAGGAAAACATTTAGACTTAAATACTTGAACACTTAAACTCTTAAGATAATATTTATGTAGGGAAGTCTTGCCTGTAATAGAAGCTTTAGAACGTCATTAACAGTTCTCACATTATGTTCTACAAGATTTTCCACATATACTCCTTTTCCTAAGTCTTCTCTGAGCTATAACATGGAATTCAAGGTTACTACCTATCTCATAACAAAAAAGCAGCATAATAATTAAATAATAGTCATGTCATGGAAGAAAAAGAAACTAATTTACTTGCAAATTGGTCGAGGATGGCTCCAAGAGGTCAGTGATCTGCTCGTTGTATATCTCAAGAAAAGAGCATTTGCAACTGAATCTAAGTTTTTCGTCTCTCCTTTCCTCTTCTTCCTGTTTACAGAAGACTTTTTAAGTACTAAAATATATTGGCTTGCAATTCTTCGTTGGGAGGAAGTTAGGTAATTACCAATTTGATTCTTGAGAAGAGATACTCAAAAATACGAGCAGTAACTCCACAGTCTTCACCAAGGCTTCCCTCTGCCTCAGATATCTCTCCCATCATAGTATAGGTCTTGCCACTACCAGTCTATAAGAGAGAATGGTTAAGTTTCTACATTTTGAACCATATAAAGTTCTAGCAACCAGAAACATATCATCATTCATGATCTCACCTGACCGTAAGCGAACACACAGCTGTTGTAACCAGACAAGCAATTCTCCACCATAGGCAGACCAGCAACGCGAAATAGCTTTTCCTAATAAACAATCAGCAGGATACACACATCCATAAACATCACCAGTGTATTCAGGTAACTACATCACATAATAACATCTGATAAAAGACAAAAGAGGCTAAGTGTAGCATTGTGATAGACTAGAAATGAGGTTTACCTGAGATATAGTCTCACTGGCAACATGGTCAAAGTGAATCTAGTCTCTGGATGGCCTAACCAAACCAATGTCTGTGGACTCTCCTGCTTTAAACACCTACCATATCCTTGAGAAGCCCTTTCCATTGTACTTAATGGCCTCAGCCTTATCAAAACCTACACCACATATAAAAAGAAAGCCTAACTTAGTAAGTTTCAAGCAACCCAAACTCATCAAGAATCTCCTAACCTGCACATTGTGCTCTCTCCAAAACGAATGATCTTCATTGAGCTCAAAATGAGGAGCTGTTTCCGCACAATCCGCCATAGAAATCCCCCTAGGGATCCTCGAGAAGGAGCTCCCTCCTCTTCCAGCGAAAGACTGAGCAACTCTCGCGCCGGTAACACAACCGCCACCACCGAGAGAAACCCTAGCGACGTTCCTAGTAGGCGTACTCTGCGCGGAGTTTGGCTCCGAGCGAGATCTTACACTGCGAGTTACAATCTTAGGGTTCGAATCGTGCGCGTTTCCAGCTCTACCTTCGAATCTCTTCTCCGTACCCTGCGTTCTCGTGAGTTCCAGTTTCTGAGCTAAATCGAAACCGGAGAGATGAGTCGTCCCCTTCTGCAATTGACTTGGATCTGGTATCGTGTTCAGAGGAGCTCTTGAGGGAGAGAACATAGATAAGCTTGCGAATTCGTTTTCTTCAGATTCTGGCATCTCGATTCTCGGAATGTTACGAGGCATGAGGACTAGTGTTTAGTGTTGTATTTCAAGCTCACGACATGCACGGATCTTCAAATGCTCATAATGGAACAGGAAGGAAGCTTGAGGATGAAATTAATGCTTTTGAAGTTTTCAAGTAAGCCTCAAAGCTCAGATTTTGAATTAGGGGGAGTGGATTTTCAAAATTAGAAAGTTTCTTTTTTTGTCTTTGGACCCTTTGGCTTCTTCATTAGTACGAATGATGCCCTATTATTTTACCTTTCCTTTTTTTTCAGAAAAATAAGCGAGGTTATTGATTCCTACATTTTTATAGATTTCAAAATCCAGACTAAATAAAGTGTCATTGGTTTAATGATTTTAAAATCTATATTAAAATTATGTGTTATTGATTTCATGATTTATAAATTTTAATTTATATCATGTGTTATTCAATCATTCAAATTTATTAACAGATTTATAAATTTTAAAAATACAACGACTCAAATCCGAAGAAAAAAAATTCACATTTATAAATATTAATTAAAATTTATATATTATATTTGAAAATCAGTGTATTTAACATTGATTTATAAATACTATATAGATTGAAAAATATATTAATGTACATAAATCAATAATACCTAACTAAGCTTGCTTATGTGAGTTTTTCTAATTATTATAAGTGATGCTATAATTACTGTGGTTTTAAATTCAAAAATCTTGAGGACACAAGTGGTGGTTATAATGTAGTTATTTGGATTCGAGGAGAGACTAACGAGCCCACGTATAAACAAAAGTAGTGGTGGTAGCAATAATACAAACTATAATAATGTTTTTGATCTCTTCATCCATGCGACACAGGTAAATAAAGAAATCGACTGAAAAGTGTAATGTTCAAACTTGTTAGCCGTTAATCTGACGTTTGAAAGTTCTGATCTAGTTTGGCTTTTCCCAAACTAGGATTTTGAATTTAATTAATAAAATAAGTTTTTACAGATATTTTATTTTGGACCACATGCGATGATGAATCAGTATTCATCAAGGACATTAATTTACTTCTTTAAAAGTGGAATGACATACGAATGTTGATCAGAAAATAATCCATAGATTAATAATATTTTAAATTCGTAGAAACTGACACATGAATATTATCATAAGATAGCCCAAATAAAAGACACGAGCATCGCAAAGAAAAACGTTGTATAATCTGCGTTTGTAGACTTGCAGCCTCCTCCATCGCTCACACCTCCACCTACAATAGACAAAACAAAAACGTTTCCAGCTTAACATATCTCTAAATACTAATGAGTATTGCTATGCTGTCTAGGATTAAATTGACAAAGAACAAAAGTTTCCCATCCTATTTAAAAATAACTAAAAATCGAAGGGATTAGTATAGCAATTACCACAATCTCTTGTCGAAATGATGTTGGAAGCGGGACACTGACAAAAAAAGATCTCCGTCTCGACGTCGAAACCACACGTGCCGCCTGACTTCCGGCAACGGCCACATCCAATCTCCGGCACCGAGTACGAAAGCTCGATACCGTACGACCAATCCATAGGCGCCGCGCCCCTCATTTTCCCACCGTCAATCACAGTCGTGTAATGTGAACAGTCCAATATGTTCATACTCATCACTCGTACCGTATCGTAGCTAGTGAAACAACAATACGGCGTCGCATGCACCGTACTATTACCTAAGCAAAAAAAACAAATGGCTGTTACAGTGACATTATTACAAAACTTGATTCACTGTCTGAAAAATTGCTGTTTTTATTACATAAAGAAACAAATTGTTTAGCTCAAAAAAAAAAAAGAAACAAATTCAATCTTCAGGAAATTAAGAACAAAAATAGTCCAGATTTTAATACTTCTTCTTTTAAATTGATAAAAGTTTTAAAGTTTTCACATATATTAACAAAATATATAAGATTTTGATTATAATGTATTATTTTTTCACTATTTTCTGTAATTTTTAACCAATAGAAATACAATGAATATAATTAATTTGATTAAAGTTAACAATTTATCATTATTATTTAATAAAATATATTGAAAATAGAAAAAATATATTTTAAGCAAAAAAATTTTAAAACATGGATATTTTTGTAGGAGAGAGTATAAAACTCCTAAATTGTTGAATACTTTTTAAAACAAAACTCTTACTAAATTGTTGTAACCAACCCCCAAAATCTCATGACAAACAATGTTTATTATCTAAAAACAGATTCAAGTTTAATGTCTTAACAAAAACTCCAAAAGAAATTTGAATCTTAATCTTCGAATTAATTAGTTAATTAAGAGACAAAGCTACATTTTGATATTTTCATACCGTAGGGAGAGGTAGTGTTGAAGATGCGAAAGGAAGTACACGAGCTATAAAGCTCGTCGCAGGTGTGCCCCGCGGCGTCGAAGCAGAGACCCTTGTACCGATTATGCACAGGAGAGTCATTAGAGCAATTAAATAGCGCGAAAACGGTGTCGTACGAGGGCCTTATAAGAGCGTTCTGGATATCCGACAGTTTGAAATCGTGGTGAGGCTGGAGGATGGAGCAAGTAGACATGGCCGAATCGAAGACAACCATTGTGTTCCTGTCGTAATCGATTGACCGGACCTTGTAGCTTCCGGAAGGAGTGACGAAGTACAGATCTGTGGAGGAGCAGTTGAGCATTTCTTTGAACTGTGGAGATCCACAGCCTTGGTCGATGCCGAAGGGGTAGTTTATTGGTATGCTTCCGCAGGATGTTCGGCAAGATAGTGTTCCTGAGGCTGTTCGTGTTAGAGTTGTTACTGTGTAGAGGAAGAGGAGGAACAAGAAGAGGAGCCGTGAAGCCATTTTTGTCTTCTGCTTCTTCCTTTTTTGTAGCTGTAATCTATCAGAAGGGTTTTGTGGAAAGTAAAATGAACAAAAAAAACAGGATATGGGTATATTTGACTATTTGTAATTATTTGTCCTATATAGTATGAAATCGATAAATTGTAATAGCGACTTGGATTTGTGTATTTTTCCCTTATTCTTCTGTATGTACCTAGGTTTAAGTAATTTGATATCGCCCAGTTTGTATGAAGTTTTAACTAATTGGCTCAATTGATCCCTAAAAATGTGGATTTGGGATAAAACATTGCATTTGACTTAAATGTTAAGCCTTAAACTATATATGACCATTTTTAAACTACACGGATTCAAAATTGAAGCAACTTATGACCATCCGCTTGCTTTGTCTACTGGATTTATTGTAGAAGTAGGTTCTTGGTTTGAGATATTTAATTTCAAATTAACACATGCTGTTGTAAAAAAAAAAAAAAAAACTAACATCTGCTTTTGCAAAGATACAAAAAGGAAACAGTCGCTACTACATAAAAATCACTGAATCATCTATGGTTTTTCAGATTGAACCAATCATATGTACGTCACTTCCTTTGTCTAGCCAAATTTGATTGTGTTCTTCGTGGTCTTTTTCATCCAAAGTTCTGTACTTATATATGTACCCTACTAAAAATTGAATATATATGTCTCTAACTTTTAACTTTCTAATATCTATAGTTTTAAAAAAAATTTAAACCTCCTCACCCTGCGCAGGGCGCGGGTTATCACCTAGTTTTTCCCTTATTCTGTATGTACCTAGGTTTAAGTAATTTGATATCGCCCAGTTTGTATGAAGTTTTAACTAATTGGCTCAATTGATCCCTAAAAATGTGAATTTGGGATAAAACAATAAGTTGAATCGTATGTGGGCCGGGTTTAATAAGTTGGATCGAGTCATATTTTATGGTTTAGGTTTAAGAAATTTAGATTGACCCATTTATTAATTTTGAAATAACATATTATTTTTTATTTATGTGACAAGAATAAACATAAAAATTGTAATGTTATTTACATATTCTCATACTTAAAATGTTTTCCACTATATTCTACTCCCTCCGTTTTATATAAAGTATCGTTGTAGAGATTTTTTTGTTACAAAATAAGTGTCGTTTTCGACTTTCAATACAAAATTTATTAATTTTATAATGTAATTTATTTTTCTATTGGTTAAAATATAATTAAGTGTATAGATAATTATATTTTTTATCTGTGTGCACAAAGTTAAAATGACACTTAATATGAAACATAAGAAATATAATATTTGGTGTACCTGGCAATTTTTTTTCTTTCTATATACTCCAAAGTTTGTTGACATGTTTTATGAATCCTAGTGCACAAAATGTCTAACTGCAATTTAAGGAAGTTAACGAAAGAGTTTGCCTTGGTTTTTTAAAATAGATTTGATCAACCCAAATTTCTTGTTTTTGTGTATGGCATTTTACTATAGTGTTACAAATTTTTGATCAACATAAATGTAACAAACATCACCTCAAGGCACAAGAGCTGATGACCTTTTTTCATTCGTATTGCCCCTGATCAAATGTAGCAATAGCCACACTGGTCACTGTGGTAAAAGTCTATAACCAAGACAAGAGGCTTTGATTATGAGAAACAAACAATGGTAAAAATCTGTAATAAAACTTCCAATCCTCCAAGCTCTGATTCTTAAATTATTTCCCGCCAATACCTAAATTACTTCCCGCTTCTCGTATTTTTTCCCAATTAAAATTTATCAGTGAATAAAGAAGTCATGAAGAAATTCATTTGACAGGAAAAAAAAAAGAAAATAAAAAAAAACGCAAAATGTTAGTCGCCGACGACGACTCAATTCAGATTGTTCGGCTTCTTGACCAGACGCTTACTTCCATAGATGGCGTTTCCGTCCACGAGGCGACGGAGGCTCTGGATCGACTCTCTACGGAGCTCCCTCACTTTCCTTATCGCCTTCTCCCCATCGCTTCCGGTAACCCTTTTGTCTTGTTCTCAAGAGTAGAATTCTAATTTCCTCGAATCGATGGAACAATTAGGGTTACGTTGTTTGACTTGCTACTTCACGAAATCTTTGTTTAGTTATTTGTGATTTGCTTTGTTTTTTTACGGAAATTACATTTGACTATTTGTTTTGCTCCGGATGGTTATTGATATCCGTATCTTTCGGATCGAATTGAAACGAATAACAGATAATATGTCTAGTAGTCTCGGCTGAGTTGTAGCTGGATTTTTAAGTATCCACAGCCGTTGAATGTGTGCTGGTGCTTTTATTGATTGACAGGAGGTGAAACTCTGAGTCAGAGAGTTGCTGCTGCAACTTATCTGAAGAATTTCACCAGAAAGAACACTGGGACTGGAGGGATCATCTCAGAGGTCAGCAAGGAGTTTAAGGATCAGCTCCTTCGAGCTTTGCTTCATGCAGAGCCTGCACTTCTTAAAGTTTTACTTGAACTGGTAAGTTTTTTCAACGAGCTTATCTTTGTCTAGCTGTTGCTAATATTTTTTTCGCTTCTTCTTTATTTGTGGCCAGTTCCACATTGTTGTTGTGTCAGAGTTTGTGAAGAAAGATGCATGGCCTGATCTTGTGCTGGAGCTGCGTTCTGCTATCGAGAAGAGCAGTTTAATAAGCTGCTCAGACTCTAGCTGGAGTACTGTGAACGCTCTGATGGTGTTGCTCACAGTTGTAAAACCTTTTCAGGTATTAGTTGCTTTCACTTTCTTAGGAAAAAATATAAACATCATATTAAGGAAGCCACAATCTTTAAGCTTGCTTTTCTCTCTCTCTCTCCTCCCACGTATGATCTTCTCTAGCATATCTCGTTCTCCATCATATTATGATTGGTTGTCCGTTACTGTGGCTGAAATATTTTCTAGGAGGATTAACTAATTAAGAAATCTGAAAATGTTTGTATTTGAAGTGGTAGTCTTCTATTATGAACCTGGTTCAAATAAGCCTGGTATTTTAAATAAGCGTGGCAAATTTCTTTGTGTTTGCTTGCAGTACTTCTTGCAACCAAAACTTGTTAAGGAACCAGTGCCACTACAGCTGGAGAGTATCACAAATGAAATTCTTGTGCCATTAGTGGCAGTATTCCATCGTCTCGTTGACAAGGTTATTCTTTTTCCCTTGTTGTTTTCTTGTTCTTCATCTGCTCCCATCTCTATGTATATTTCACTTTGGAGCTCAGTGAAGATTCATATTTTGTATTATTCTGAAGCAGTCTTTGACTACAAATGAATGGGGTGACCTGGAAATGGAGAAGACACTCCACATCATTAGCAAATGCCTATACTTTTCAGTGAGTCACACATTCATGTCGGGAGATTGAAAATTTGCATGGCTTAAAACTTATCATATTTCCTTGTCATGTTCATATCGTACTATCCGTAGTTGTTTTGTTAAGGGTTATTAGTATTGTAGGTGAAGTCCCATATGCCGTCTGCTTTGTCACCTCTGCTTGGTTCCTTCTGTCGAGATACGATCAGAATTCTGGACTCCTTGAGTTTTGACTGGAGTGTTACTCCTTCTGATGGATACTTGCTAAGGTTGAAAACTGGAAAAAGAAGTTTGCACCTCTTTGGCACACTTGTCAGCAGACACAGAAAATACTCTGACAAGTACGCAAAGACCTTAAATCTCTCTTAGCAATGTTTATTTTCCACGCCTAATATATCTATATTATGCAGGCTGGTGCCGGAGATAGTAAACTGCTCAATGAAGATTGTCAAACTTAGCTCAAACATCAGTGTATGTATTGACGTTCCAGTTTGTGAAAGATTTTCTAGCCATTCTTGCCTGACATCATTTTTCTAGCTCTTCAAAATTGGGTTTTGGTACCTGAGAAGTTTCCATCAAAATTTATTACTACAAAAAATTGCTGCTTCTCACCCAAATGTTACTATTTTCTCAATCTAATGTTCTGAGTTTCTACTTTCATGTGCAGAAGCTCGGAAGCCTAACTGAGAGAATCATATCACTTGCTTTCGATGTAATTTCACGCGTCATGGAAATTGGCCCTGTAAGTTGTTTGAATGTTTACATCAAATCTGAATGAAGTTATCAAATGTCAATGACGGCAAATATATGGTACCTTGAAAACAGGGATGGAGATTACTTTCACCCCATTTTTCTCTTTTGTTGGACTCCGCAATTTTTCCAGCCCTGGTCCTGAATGAAAGGGTACGCTTTCTTCAAGTTGTAATGTCTTGCAAGCATTGCTTACTACCGGGGCTCTTAATTCTGAAACTTCACTGCTCTTTTTGGGATGTTTTTACAAATAGGACATATCTGAGTGGGAAGAAGATGCAGATGAATTCATAAGGAAGAACCTTCCTTCTGAACTAGTATGTCAACTTATCTCTCTTTCTCTCTAAACAGAATACTTTTATGTTTATGATTACTTTTTTTGTGTATGGCCACAAGTTAAGAATAATATCCTTTTGATTGGCAGGAAGAAATTTCTGGGTGGAGGGAGGACTTGTTTACAGCCAGGAAAAGTGCTATGAACTTGCTTGGTGTTATTGCCATGTCAAAGGTGAGAACTTATGGTTAGTAAATATCGCGTTTTCAGCTATTTGTTAATAGCTTCCTAAGAGTTTGATCCCATTCTGATAGGGACCACCGGTATCTACTACAAATAAAGCTTCCTCAGCTGCATGTAAGCGGAAGAAAGGTGACAAGAACAGAAGAAATAACCAAAGATGTTCCATGGGAGATCTACTGGTGCTTCCATTTTTGTCAAAGTTTTCCGTGCCTTCAAAGAGCAACATACTGGATGCTAATACTTCAGCAGCGTGAGTTCCTATACATTTTCATGACTTCTGATTCTATCTCCCTGAAATTTGAGGCAGATGTTACCAAATTAGAAAAATTCTTTTACACATTAGGGGCAGTGGAAATATGTTCTTTTAGTGGAAATTTAAGAGTTCTCGTTTTGCAAGTTAGCCTTCCATAATGCCATGTTTCTCAAGCCCAAGAACAACATGTCGTAGATATTTGTTCAGTATATTGAAATATATCCACTTTCCTGTTTCATTCCCTTTCACTTTGTGATTTAGCTGACTTTGTTGCTACTTTCGATGTGCCAGCTATTTTGGTGTTCTAATGGCATATGGTGGGCTGCAAGAGGTGAGAAATATTGGTTCTCTTTGTTTTGAAGTTGAGCGTTGACTGGTATTGTACATTAGAATTATGATGTTTCACTTTTTGCAGTTTATCCAAGAACAAAGTCCTGAGTATGTGGCATCTTTAGTCCGTACCCGCGTGCTACCGATTTATTCTACACCTGATTGCTCACCTTACTTGATCGCATCTGCGAATTGGGTACTTGGAGAGCTTTCGTCTTGCCTACCTGAGGTGTTAATTTTACACTTTTTTCTTGATATTTTTGTGTAAAACCATTTGCTAGAACTGTATACACTTTTATATTTTGCAACATGTCATTTATAGTTATCTCATAACTGATTTGTTGGTTTATGCTCTCAGGATATGAATGCGGATGTTTTCTCGTCCCTGCTGAAGGCATTAGCAATGCCAGATCAGGAAGAGATCTCTTGTTACCCAGTGCGTGTTTCGGCTGCTGGGGGAATATGTTCACTACTCGAAGTAAGTCAGCACTTATATTAACAATTGCGTTCATAGCTTAAGTGATGACTGGCCATATCTAAAAAGAAAATGTTATTCAATTCAGAATGAGTACCCACCACCTGAATGGTTGCCGCTTCTTCAGATTATTATTGGTAGAATTGGCAAAGAGGACGAAGAAGATAGCATTTTGTTTCAACTTCTAAAATCAGTGGTCGAGTCAGGAAGTCAAGATACCGCTATGCATATTCCTTACATTGTATCTTCCCTAGTTAGTAATATGCTGAATTTTATCCATCCTGGTGAAGATCAATGGTCTCAGGTATGTTTAATTCCTGTTTCCTTAACATTTTAGCTTAAAAATTGGAAGGTTCAAAACATAATTGAAAGTAAGGGAATGTATTTCTATTGATTTAAGTAAAAAACACTGCAAATGCTTACATCACGTGCACATGAAATCCTGGACGCAAGCTCAAATATTTGTGAAGTTTTTGTCGAATTTGGACTATTTTTAGTGGACACAGCAAGTCAACATTCAATTGTTTGTTTCTTAATTTTTCTCAAATAAGGCTACTCTGGGTGGCCTTGAGACATTAGCAGCAATGTCTCAGACTTATGAAATCTCTAAGCCTGAAACGGATGAGGAGGAAAATCAAGCCACTGAAATATGGCTAACCGGCCAAGGTACCATCTGCAAAGCTTTGTCAGCACTTTTGCAGCACGCATGGCTGGTAGTTGAATCAATCTCTTTTAATCTTCAAGCACCACTGCTTCTTTGTCCACTGAATTCCTGTTCTAATTTCAGGCTACTGCTCTGTCTTTTATCTTTGCATTGTTCAGGCAACAGATGTGCCTACTACTTCTTGCATAGATCATTTCTCAAAGATGTTGTGGTTCATTGTGCTTGCTTCTACTAATTCTGATGTAGTTGTGGAGCTCAGATTAGCTGATTTACTCGTAGTATGGGCTGATCTTCTTGCTAGCTGGAATGGTTGGGAAGAGTCGGAGGATTTGTCAGTTTTTGACTGCATAGAAGAAGTTGTGAGTATAAGCAACAAATATGGTATTAGAAGTTTCCTTTGCAGAGATATGCCATCCCCTCCAGCCATGCCAGTCCGTCCACGATCTGTTGTTGAATCCATTGGTTCGTTTGTCAGTAAAGCCATACTTGAGTACCCGTCTGCCACAAGGAGGGCTTGTTCTTGTGTCCACACATTATTACATGTACCAAACTACTCTTCTGACATCGAAGGGGTAAGGAAATCATTGGCGATGGTCTTCAGTGAAGCAGCTTTTTCTCATTTTCTACAATTGCGTGAGAAACCTTGTTCGTTGTGGAGGCCTCTTTTGCTGGCAATATCATCATGCTATATCTCCCATTCTGATATTGTGGAAAGCGTTTTAGAGAAAGCAGTGGCTGGAGGTTTCGAGTTATGGGTATCCTCCTTGGCGTTTTCATATTCGCTTACGCTTGATGCCAGTCCATCAATAGCATCGGAAGTAAAACTATATGGTGAGTTGAAGACAATTTTCTATTTATATATGATATTCAGAAGTAACAAACTTATGGTTCACCTCTGCTTTCAGCAACTGGTGAACATGTTCTTGAAAGGTTTTGGTTGTATATAGTAGCTAGTGCTAGTCATAAATGCATGTGCATAGACTAAAAGACTGCTTCTTTCCAGTGTTGACGTTAGTAAAGGTGATCGAGGTACTTTTAGATGTAAGGCAAGGGAATGCAACTGATGATTTGGTAAGGAAGTGCTTTGTTTCATTGATGGAAGCTTCTCGGAGGCTAGAGGAAATAGCTGAAGAAACAGACGATGATGAAGATGATGGAGAACCTGAAGAAGAAGATGAAGAATCTGATGAAAATGATTCAAATGACGAGGTTTGATTTGATTGCTAGTACTCGTTATTAAGTTACATTAAAAAGTATGTTTGTGGGCTCTTTTCTAAGATATGAAGTCTCAGATGAGTAAACAGTTTGCTGTTTTTTAGAAACTTCACTGTTGTGTCTTTGAACAGGATTCTGAGAGTGATGATGAGTGTGAAGAAACAGAGGAAGAATTTCTGGAAAGGTATGCTAAAGCTGCAGCAGAACTTGAAGATAGTGAAGTTATTGAAGAAGCAGATGAAGAAGATGATGAGCGTGAGATTGATTTGGGTAAGTTGCTCTTCATAACAAGATAAGAAACAACCTACGAGACTTCTAATTTTTCTTGATGTACTGATATTGCAGGTCATCTGAATGAAATCGATGCGCAGAAACTGGTTTTATCGTTAATGGAGAGGCATCACCAGAAAGTAGTAAAACTCGTACCATCCGAAGTGATCTCAACCTTTCTAAATGCTTTTCCTGCATATACCAGTTTCTTCTCTTAAGTGCCATTGAACATTAAAACTGCACTTTTCTCTCTTTGTCCAAGTGTGTTGATGCGGTTTTGTTCATGTTGTGCTTTATGATTTCTGAACCAGTTTTGTGTTCCGTGTTTTACTATTGAAAATTTTGACTCGTTTTAATCTCATCAGGTCACCTCTATCAATGGTCCTTAAGAGTCGTCACTAACAAAAGTGGTGATGGGCTCCACCACTTTTGTTAAGGACCGGTTCTAAAAATCCTATTTAAGGACCGGTCTTTGCACTGTTTTGTGGGCTTCACTGACATGTGGTGGCCCACGATTGGTTATTTTTTAATTTTTTTTTTAAAAAAAATAAAAAAAAAAGTTACCGATGGAGATGCTCTAAAAATCTCTATTTAAGGACATGTGGATTCCACTGACATGTGGTGGTCCACGATTAGTTGATTTTTAATTTTTTTTTTTTTAAATCAAAAAAAAAAAGTTAAAACTGATGGAAATGCTCTCAGATTTTAAAAAAGATTTGGACTTTTGTATTCTGGGTAATATATATAAAAACATGAGTATATTCTGGTTAAATTGTGTGTGTTTACTGGAGCTGGTGCTAATTGAAAGTGAAAATTCAAAAAATCTTAAATCCCATACATAACTATAAATTCAATAATAGGTTGTCCCCCAATACACCACGTTTTATTTCCAGTATTTTATAAACTCTAGAGGGTAAATAAATTTTAAGAGTATTAGTAATAATTTTTTTTTTTAGTCTTATTTAAGTTGCAATGTTGCATCAACAATTACGACGAGAATATTTAAAGGAATTACAACGAGTCTGAATTAACAAATGGAGAAATAAACCGAAATTTCATAGGAGAGAATAATATTTACTGGAACGCTGTTATTTTTTTCCATTTTTATCTAAAACACAACAATACACTCAAAAACCCAAAAGTTGTATTGATCTGAACCGTTCGTTTTCCTCACGCGCTCGATCAACCGGACCTACTCTTTTGCTCAACGCATTCATTAAAGTGAACCAATAAAGAGTTCCAGTTTCGTTTTTCCAGATTTTCACAATAGCCGGCTGTGAAGACCACGCGCCCCAGACAGTGCGATCAGTTCTTAATCTCCCCCTCTCCGCCGAACTGGACTCGGACCACCGCAACAGGCATGCACCTTCCCGAGAAAGTACGGTGGCATCCACCCACACACACTCTTTACATAATCTCTCTATGAAATCCCCTTTGATACAATCGCCACATTATATTTGTTTTAGTGAAATTTAATCGTGGACACAATCTTCTCTTAGTTCGAGGAGTTCTACTTTAAGGGGATGCAAGATGTTTAGATTCTTATCAAATGATTCATCTTTTCTTTGCTGTTTATGGGAGTGAGAATCATCAATAAGTGCTGCTCTATTTATCATTTATTTGTTTCATTATGTAATTTTTGGGTACATTTTAATACAATCTATGATGGTGACAGTAACACATTTTCCACGGTATGTGCAGGCTTTCATGTGATATTGCTGCGGATCTTTCTCTAAATGGTATATAATTTGACAACTTTGGGAGGTATCTTTTGGAATATATATGTTTTGTGTTACATTTTTCATATGTTTTGGGAATCTTGCAGGGTAATTTGCGTAGACGAGAAGGAGGTGGAGGCTCCTCTGGTCATGACAGGAGTGAACATATGGTGTTTCCAAAACCAGAGAGCATAGATTTCGACTTGCCCTGTGACACCACTTATCCTCAGCAGTTTGGTGTATGTTAACCTTTACATACCTAGTGACACAAACAACTTAAGAGTTTATATGCCAGTTTGAATTTTTTAAGCATATTCCCTGTAGTGGTTCAGGAAGGTTCTTATTGTTTTCATACTTGATGTGCAGGACAATGCTGCTAGTTCTTCTGGAAGTAATGTGAAGTCATTGCTGATTGAGATGGGGTTTTGTCCCACTCTTGTTCAGAAAGCCATTGATGAAAATGGTACTTAAACAAATATAGTGTGTGATCTTATGAAAGGTTTCCTTGCATGCTGATGTTGGTTAATATTACTGACGTTTTGCTTTCTAACGACCAGGTGAAGATGATCTTGAGTTGTTATTAGAGACTCTCACTAAGAGTTCTGTAACTGAACGTTCTGAACCCGGCTTTCATGGACTAATGGAACCCAAACCGGTAAATTATGTAACATGTGATGGAATGTCTTGTATTTCATTCATATTAGTTTCTTAATAGTCTCTCTTTTGTTTGATAGGAGCCTGATATTGAATATGAGATCGATGGTAAAAGGATGGCGTTACTAGGAATGAAGTTCCCGGAAAATCTAGTTGACTTTGCACTAGATAGGCTTGGTAATATATTCACAATGACTTTGGCGTTCCATTCAATTTTCTTCAAAAATCTACCTTGTGTACATTGCAGAATGGTACAAGTTTCTTACCATTGCAAGAAAGCATTTTGAGTTCTTAAAAGATTACATGTTGACATTCTAGAACTTTTCATTGTATGACATGTTGAATAGGCAAAAAAACAGAGGCATAACATATATGAAACTGTTTTAAAATAACGTTAAGGGTGATGGTGAAACCAGTGCCTTTCTTTATGATTTTTTTTTCTGTGTGATAGGTAAAGACGCTCAAGTTGATGTAATGGTGGACTTCATTGTCGCTGCTCAACTAGCAGAACAGTATGCAGAAGAATCCGAAGACTCACCTGATGACACTGAAATTAATGAAGAAGATGAAGATGTCATTCCAGTTGCTACTAGAGGACCTGAGGTCTTCGATACCTTCCTTTTAGGCTTATCTTGTATATTTTTTAATGTGCTTTTGACCTTTATTACTACCTTCTAACCTATGTATTTATGTGTTATATAGGTTCCCAATGAAGTATTGTTTGAAACTATGGACAAAACTTTGCATTTACTGGAAATGGGATTCTCCAACCATGAAATCTCCATAGCAATTGAGAAGATAGGTACGCAATTTAGGCTCTTTAATTTTCCATCCAATGTTTGAAATGTGTATGAGAGAAACACTGACATGATTGCCTGCCACTATATAGACATGAACCGTGGTTTATATAGTTAGGAATGATCATAATAATCAAAGGGTGAAAAACTATAATTTTATTTTGTATCCACCCAATGATACTTGTAGTCTAATACTCATTGTACCACTTCAGGTACAGAAGGTCAGATTTCTGACCTCGCTGAGACAATTGTTACTGGTGAAGCTCCTGCTGCCATTCATAATGACCTTGACGATATAGAAAAGGTGTGTACCTTCAATGTTTGTGTATCTGTCTTGAATCACAATATCAAAAGGATATCATATTCTTCTCCTAGTTAAGCTAAGTTATTGCTGGATTTTATCCTCTTCTCTTAAAGCTAATATGTTATTTGACTTTTTACTCAATGATGTTTGGTGACTATAGAAAGTTTCAGCGGCTCCTGCGGCTACATGTCTTTCAAAGAGTTGGAGATTTCTTGGTGTTGGTGCAGAGAAAGTAGACAGTGGTAGAGGTTCCTCAAGTGGCACTGCTGATATAAAACCAGATCCTGGTACTGGCCCTCTTCCTTTCTCCACCACTGGCAATATGGGAGAGACCTCAAGGGGTAAAAGACTAAAAGATGAAGATGATAATGCCTATCTAGACGAGTTTTCTGAGTTTGATGACAGAGGAAAAAGACTAAGACCCGAATATATGGAAGCCCCTTGGATGCAAGATGATAAAGATGACACATATGGATTTCCAAGTGCAATGCAGCCACGTTTGTCCCAAAAGCTTGCTCCAGATGTAGCAAGACGACCTTATTTCTTCTATGGAAACCTAAGTGAAGTATCTCAAAGGTGGGTGTCTAAGATCTCGGGTTTCTTGTTCGGTATTCACCCTGAGCATGTAGATACACGGTTGTGTTCAGCGCTCCGTAGGACTGAAGGGTACGTGCACAATCTTCCCACTGAAAACAGGTTCAACATCCTCCCAACGCCAAGGTTAACTATACAAGACGCATTGCCACAGACGAAGAGTTGGTGGCCGCAATGGGATGTGAGAAAGCATCTGAATGTCGGCACATGTTCCAATATAAATGATGCAACTACTCTTTGTGAAAGACTTGGACGTCGTCTAGCTGAATGCAAGGGAAAGCCATCTCAACAAGACCAGACTATAATACTTCGACATTGTCACACCTCTAATCTTATCTGGATTGCTCCTAATATCCTCTCACCTGTAGAGCCTGAACATCTAGAGTGCATCATGGGTTATCCAACAAATCACACTAAGATCGGTGGTGGGAGATATGCTGAGAGGTTGAAGCTACTTGAGTTCTGTTTCCAAACAGACACATTGGGTTACCATCTCTCTGTTCTCAAGTCTATGTTTCCTGAAGGGTTAACAGTTTTATCACTCTTTAGCGGGATAGGTGGTGCAGAAATCACATTAAACCGCCTTGGAATCCATCTCAAAAACGTAGTCTCTGTTGAGCACTGTGGACTGAGCCGTAACGTACTGAAAAGATGGTGGCAGACTTCAGGACAAACCGGAGAGCTTGTGCAGATTGAAGCAATCAGGAGGTTAAGTACAAATAAGCTTGAGGAATTAGTGGAGAGATTTGGTGGATTCGACTTGGTCATTTGCCAAAACCCACCAATACCACCTGATATGTCGCAAGAAACCGCGAGTAACGAAGCTCGTGATTTTGATTACTCGTTGTTTAATGAGTTTGTTCGTGTCACAAAACGTGTCAGAGATGTCATGGCGTCAAGCTGAGCCTAGTGCCTTCACGTCCTCAACAAGGAACATGGAGAGTAGAGTCTTGTCTCATGGCAAAGTTAGTATCCATGGTTTTGTATCATCTAGACTACTCTGTTTTGAAACTGATGCTTTATTGCATCCCTCTGTATTCTCCATAAACCTGTTGTGGGCTTTGTTGTCTCCTGCTATGCTATTTGTTGGAATGGTAAGCACTAAATCAAGAAACCGAATGTTGTTGTATCTTATTCTTAGTTATGTATCATATTAAGCACACCTTTGTCTGAGCTCTATATTTATTTTATTGGCTCAATGTTGGTTGCATTCATCCTCAGAGAGATTATGTAAGCACCGTTCTTTCTATAAATCATTGACTGCAAACAAAAATAATGATCAGTGTTATGATTTATTGAAGCTACTACTCGATGACAAAGTTTTAGGCCTACAATGAACCAGAGAGAGCATAAAGGTAAGAGTCAACAACAAGACTGCATCAGGATCTCTGTATAGTTGTATCCACAAACTCATTTTAAATGAGAAATACCTTAAGATAAAATTAAAAAAAAAATTATCATAAAAATAACTTTTAAGGAAAAAATGATAAAAGTAATTTTTATCAAAAATGTGTAAATATACGTTTATACCTTTTAGTTTAACTATTCTAGACTTAAAAGTTTAGAGTTATGAGGTGTGATTCTGGAGATGAGGTTTAAAATTAAAAAAAATATAAAAAATATTAATTTAAAAAAAAATATCTATTTTGATCATTTTTGTTTTTGAAAATTATTTTTATAACAAAAAATTAAAAAAAAAAGTTATTTGAGAGATTTACTCATTTTAAGATTGACAGAATATATATGCCTCCGTATATTCGCAATTACCATTTAATGAATCACAAAATCCAAACACAATATTTGAAATAATCTAATCCGTCCACTACTTCCATTACCAACCGTCCGATCCACCGCCTCGATAATTAAACCAAGAAAACAAACAAACAACCAATAACTGGAAGCCACGTAAGTGGGCTATAGCCTTCCCGCCAAAATCAGCAATAAAGATCCTACACAGTATATAGTAAATCAGAACCGTCTCTTAGTTAACCTAAACCCTCTCTCACCCTTCGTCTCACACACACTGCAATGGACAAGAGTGATCTCGATTCAGTTTCCGGCTCCGGCTCCGGGTCTGATTCAGGTTCTAACTACTTCTTTCTTTTGTCTTTATTGATGTTTTGTCTTCTCGTGATTTTGTACGGATGTAATCCCTAGTTTTCTAGGGTTTATTCTATCTAGCTAATAGTTGCCTTCTTTGCTTTGTTTAAAAGTGTTCGTCTAGATGCGTAACGATATTTCTAACACTGTACATTGTAGAAACCAAGAAGGAACTAAACTCGAATGATCCTGTGGAAGATACTGTTGACGATCTCATGGACGACTTTGAAGATGATTTTGAGGAGGACGATGATGATGATGATATGGATGAGGATGAGGATGAATCAGATGGTGATAATAACCACCACCCTATGTCCAACTGGTTAGGAATCACTCCAGCTTCCATCAGGAAAGAAGTTCTCAAGATACACGAGGAACGCAAAGTCAAAGCCAAGAGATTCCTCAAGGACTTTCAAGGGAAGCTAACACTCTCTTACGAATGGTTGCTTCTCGGCAGCCATGATTACTATAGAGGCCCTGTCAAACACGAGGATTTCACCTCTCTGACTGCTCATTTCATCGACGATAACTGGAAGGTCAGGAAATGGATCCTCGGCTACACCACTGACGCTTCCATACCTTTGGATGATGTTTACATTCACCATTTCAGAACCGCTGTTCAGAGCTTCGAGATTGGGAGTAAAGTCTCTACTATACTGCTTCCTAACCATGAGGATTTCGATGAGAAGACGGTTGATGCTATTAGAAAATGTATGGGCGAGGGAGAAGGGGTTAGTGCCATTGTCCCACCGGTTTTTGTGGTCTATTGCTGTGCTGATCTGTTCCGGTTAATGGTTGAGGGTTTGTGTAGTGGGTTTAGGTGGACTTTGTATGAGGAGCTTCGTATGTTGGTTGGATGGGGAAGATGTTCATCACCTAACTGGAATGTTAAGTTGTATCATTACCAACTAGCTGTGGATATGCACAAGGAGGATGCTTTCTCTAAGGATGAGATTTACGATGAGTATGACAAACCATCTGATGAGGAGTGGATAAAGATTCAGACGTTTTGTAAGCTTGGTGATTGTGTTTATAAAGTGGCTAAGGAGCTTTTTGAAGAAAGGTATTCGACTGCTAATGTCTACTTCCATCTACTTGCTGAGCTTAAGGTGATGTTGAAGAAGGAGGTGGATGGTGGTGAGAGTGAGTACTTTGTGCGGAAGGGTAACAAGGTGTTGATGATGTTTGATAAGTATTGGAATGGTATGTTTATGGTTTTGGCTAGTGCTTGTGTGTTGGACCCGAGGTTCAAGATGAAGTATGTTGAGTTTTACTGCTCAAAGAAGATTGACAATGATGAAGGATCAAATGCTGAAACTGTTTTGGACTATTTGCGCAGTCTGTTTGCTCGTTATGCAGCTAGTGAGTTCTGTCAGAAACCAATATGCTCTGTTGATACAGTTGAAGCTGAAGAAGAAGAGGACGAAGATGAAGATTATGGTGATGATGAAGAAGAAGAAGAAGAAGAAGCAGAGAAGGAGAAGCCTGATGCGTACAAGGACTTTGTTTTGTTTCAAGAGTTTCTCAAGTTTGAAGGATCTCCAAGAGAGTATGCTGAATCAGAACTCGATTCTTATCTCAAAGAGCCAGTCATGGAGTGGAACAAAGACTTCAAAGCATTGGAATGGTGGAAAGAGAAGAGCCAAACTTATCCAGTCCTCTCCCGTGTAGCTCGTGACATTCTCTCCATACCAATCTCACGTGCCACGTCGTACGATGCTTATGTTACGGACAAAAGAGAGCCTCCTGAGAATGTTCTTTCCATGGATGCCAAAGCTGCTAACGCAGTGATGTGCAGCAGAAGCTGGTTACCACTTATAAAATAATGGCTTAACTTGTAAGATCTTCTCTTTTTCTATATCTCTCTCTCTATTAAGAACTTAAAAGATGCTTTCTAAGTCTTCATGAAACTTAACAACTCTGTATTTTTGGTTTTGGTAGCATCTTCCTTTTTTGTTGAAGAGTTGTTGTTTACACAATCTTATTATGCTGTCAACAAAAAAAAATCATAAGAAACTTCTCGAAACAAATTAAACTATCTTTTATTAATCAAACTTTAAAATTCTGAGAAAAAATTAAAGAAGAAATCTCAGCATAGTAAATGAATAAGCGTGTACTTCTCCCTTTGCTTTATGATATTTATTATCTGTTTTTGCTTTATGCTTAAGTATATGACTGGATAATCGTCGCTAATTCGTCTGTTTGATGCTTTGAAAGCTACATGAAACGGTCTAACTTATTTACATATGGTTGATATAAATAAAAGTGTACAAAGCTTTAACCGTATGAACATGCGATTAGAAATTCAACACGCCACGTATTACTCAAAGAAGAATTAAATGAATCATAATCGTCTAGTAACCATGCAGCGTCACCCTTTCAACTTTGGAGTTGGACTTTTCTTTACAAAAATCGCTTTAGTTTGCTAATTTATTTATAGCTTCTTCAATAAGTAAATAATTAGTTAGTTTTGATTTAAATAAAGAATTACCAAGGTTTGTTAGTTGTACATCATTGTCAACCTCTTTAACAAATTTTATTTATTTATTCAGTTAAAGTGAGGCGAAGAATCCAAGTGGTTTAAAAAGGTTACATCACATGTTTCCCACGTGTAACTCACCATTGGCCAAAGTACAATATTTAGTAAAAATCTGTGTCTTATTAATTGGGGTTTACTCAACACCAATTTAACAGATTGTGATGGACACAAGTGTATCTCATGCATTTTAAAAAACACCTATTTATAGATATTTACACTAATAGATATTTACACTAATAGATATTTACACTAATAGATATTTACACTAATAGATATTTTTAACAAAAAAGATATAAAATATCTAAAAAGTATTATAAAAATTATCTTAAAACAGAATATAAATAATTATACATTAGTGCTATATATATTCTCAACATATGCTATGTAAAACCTTCCCTTTTATTTCTTTAATATTACCCTTGAGAAAAGAAAAATTAAAAAATGCGTACAAGCAGAGCTTCTACACTCAAATGGCTGCTTTTAACAAAGCTTTGTCGTTTGAAGGATCTCGTAACCAGATACGTGCGTCTGTTCATCAGAAGAGCTAACGCGATGCTTCTGAGGCAAAACGTCGTCGTTGAACCTCTTCCTGAGATCAGTGTCGTCGACGTTAAGTCTCAAGATCTCAATAGCTTTCAGCTTGCTCAAGTTTGTATTGAGATTCCTGTTCCCGAAGAGACGCCTCTGTTAGGATCGGTATGTGTGTTGGGTTTATCGCAATTTCGATGCTTTTGATTGTTTTAAGGTCCAATTCTGGATCAAGGTTTGACCTTTATGGTTGAATCTAATTTGAGTTTAGTTAAAGTTGTCGGCTTTATTCTCTTTGGATCAATGTCTTGCTAAAGTGCCTTTTTGCTGTTCTGTTCTGTTTTTAAAACAGGTCAAGACTTGTTCTGTAGCTTCAACTGTTGTTGAAGAGCCTGTTGCTGAGTTTGTACCTAAGATAAGTTCTGGGAGTTATGCGGATAAGGGTGAGTTCAAGAGCTACATGGAAGATGAACACTTATGCATAGACGACCTCTCAGCTCATCTTGGCTCTTCCTTCTTTAGATTCCCCGTGCCCGTTTCTTTCTACGGTGTCTTTGATGGTCATGGTGGATCTCAGGCGTCGCAGTATGTTAAAGAGAACGCAACAAGGTTGTTTTTTGAAGACGATGTTTTTAGAGAATCTCACTTTGTTGTGAACACCTCTCTCTTGCAAGAAGTGGAGAGATCTCATAGGAAAGCTTATAAGCTAGCTGATCTGGCCATGGAAGATGAAAGCATTGTTAGTGGTTCTTGCGGAACAACTGCTTTGACAGCTCTTGTGATTGGGAAGCACTTGATGGTTGCTAATGTAGGTGATTGTCGTGCAGTGCTATGCAGGAAAGGGAAAGCTATTGATATGTCGTTTGATCACAAATCTACATATGAGCCAGAGCGGATACGGGTGGAGGAGTTAGGAGGGTACTTTCAAGATGAGTATCTTAACGGTGAACTCGGAGTTACAAGAGCTCTTGGAGACTGGACATTGAAGAGGAACTCATCCAAAGGAGGTTCTTCGTCGCCTCTGATCTCGGACCCGGACATTCAGCAGATGGTTCTGACCGAGGAAGATGAGTTTTTGATAATGGGATGTGACGGTGTTTGGGACGTGATGACAAGCCAGTTTGCTGTTACATTAGCCAGGCAAGGGCTTGGGAGACATGGTGACCCGAGAAGATGTGCGATGGAACTTGGAAAGGAAGCGTTGAGGCTTCACTCGGGGGATAACGTAACAGTGGTGGTCATCTGCTTCACGGCGTGGTCGACAACACCTGAGAGGAGAAGAAGACGGTTTTGTGTTACTGATGAAGCCAGAGCTAGGTTACAGGCGATGCTAGAAGGCTAACTTGTTTGTGTGCGGTCTTAAGGGGGGACAAATGTATATAACATAGAAGAAAGCAGAGAGATGAACCCTCCCTCAAGGCATATGATTGATTGATACATTTAACATCTCTCTGATATTGGATGAAATAAAAATGAAGCAGATAAATAGAAGATGAAGGGACTTAACTTGTGTTTTGTTGTTTAACTGTGCATAACAGCATAAGTGTTGTAGTGTTTGTTTGGCTATTTACTCCAGTAAAGGATATACTAAAACTGATTTATGATTAGAGGCGAATCCAGGTTTTATAAAGTTTTAATCTCTTTTCTATTTCATTTCTTACAGATCTCATAAGAATACTCTTCTCTTCCATTCTCTAATCTCCTTCTCCATTTCTTTATTTCATATCATTTACATTTATATTATATTCACTCTGTATATAGTCAACATCTCTTATATATATTAATGAATGGTTGGTTCATATGTAAAATTGTAAACCATGAAGTTTCATCATATATAACTTGAATTACTATGATGATCATCAATCAATTATCATATGATTTATTACTCTCTCATGTTTAATACTGTTAATTCATTTTGGATTCTCCTAATTATATGATCTATGCCATAGTTTTTTGGATATACACCGTTTCGTAACATAATAATTGAACCGGTCCAAACCTTTCATTGTGATCTGAGTTATCCGAACCGAAACTGAACCAAAACAGGATTCCACAAACTAAAGGAACAAAGGGGAAGAAGCCACCTCCCTAGTAAGTGCGTCCGTCTTTATTCGACTCTTCAAAGAAACCAAAGTCTCCTTTTCGATGGCGATGGCGAACTTGGCTAGGAGAAAGGCTTCCTTTTTCACCAGAAACATCTCCATTTCCTCTCTCAGATTCTCCTTCTCCCGCGGCTTCGCTTCGTCTGGATCCGACGAGAGCGATGTCGTCATCATCGGCGGCGGCCCTGGAGGTTACGTGGCGGCGATTAAGGCCGCACAGCTCGGTCTCAAGACAACGTGCATCGAGAAGCGCGGCGCTCTCGGTGGTACTTGTCTCAACGTCGGATGTATTCCTTCAAAGGTGATTCATTTCAATCGTGGAATCATCTTTGTTCTTTGAGATTCGAACCATGAGGGAGATTTGATTGAGTTTTTGAGGTTTTAAGAGTCTGATTGTGTGATGAAACGTATTCACTAAATCAGATCTCTTTGTTCCTTGTTCATAGCACTCTGTTTTTCGTTGTTAAATGATTGTGTTAGGTTCTTCCACACTCTGTTTTAGCTTTGATGGACCTATCTTACGCTCTCTATTAGCTTATGTTCAATGAATAATCTCATAAAGCTTCCTCTTTTCTTGAATATTTATGTTCCTTCGTCACTCTTCTCAATGGCTTGGCTCATGTTTGTGTTAGGATCTCTTCCACACTCTCTGTTTTAGCTTTGTTGGACCTATCGTACGTTGTCTATTAGCTTCTGTTGAATGCAATTCTCATAAAGGTTCCACTTTTCTTGTTTATTTAGGCTCTTCTTCGCTCTTCTCACATGTACGATGAAGCAAGACACGTTTTTGCTAACCATGGTGTTATTAGCACTCTGTTTTTTTGGTGCTGTATGATTGTTTTAGGCTCTTCCACACTCTGTTTTAGCTTTGTTGGACCTATCTTACGTTCTCTATTAGCTTATCTTTGAATGAATATTCTCATAAAGCTTCCATATTTCTCGAATATTAGCCCCTTCTTCACTGTTCCCACGTTTACCATGAATCAAAGTACGTTTTTACTAACCATAGTGTTAATAGCACTCTGTTTTTTTTTTTGCGGTATGAGATTGTGTTAGGCTCTTCCACACTCTGTTTTAGCTTTGTTGGGCCTATCTTACGTTATCTATTAGCTTCTGTTGAATGCAATTCTCATAAAGCTTCCACTTTTCTTGTTTATTTAGGCTCTTCTTCACTCTTCTCACATGTACCAATGTACCGTGAAGCAAAGCACTTGTTTTGCTAATCATGGTGTTTGTAGTAACTCTGTTTTTTCTGTATGATTGTGTTAGACTCTTCACACTCTGTTCTAGCTTTGATGGACCTATACTACGTTGTCTATTAGCTTCTGCTGAATGAGTATTCTCAAAGAGCTTTTACTTTTCTTGAATATTTAGCCTCTTCTTCACTCTTCCCACAGGTACCATGAAGCAAAGCACGTTTTTGCTAACCATGGTCTTAATAGCACTCTGTTTTTTGTTGTTGTATGATTATGTTAGGTTCTTCCACACTCTGTTTTAGCTTTGATGCACCTATCTTACGCTGTCTATTAGCTTCTATTGAATGAAATCACTTTTCTTGAATATTTAGGCTCTTCTTTACTCTTCTCACATGTACCATGGAGCAAAACACGTTTTTTGCTAACCAGGGTGTTAATAGCACTCTGTTTTTCTGATGTTGTATGATTGTTTTTAGGATCTTCTACACTCTGTTTTAGCTTTGATGGACCTATCTTACGTTATCTATTAGCTTCTGTTGAACGCAATCCTCATAAAGCTTCCACTTTTCTTGTTTATTTAGGCTCTTCTTCACTCATCTCACATGTACCATGAAGCAAAGCACGTTTTTGCTAACCATGGTGTTAAGGTCTCTTCCGTTGAGGTTGATCTTCCTGCTATGTTAGCTCAGAAAGACACAGCCGTCAAGAATCTCACCCGAGGTATCGAAGGTCTGTTCAAGAAGAACAAGGTGAACTACGTTAAGGGCTACGGTAAGTTTCTGTCCCCGTCTGAAGTCTCTGTGGAGACACCCGATGGTGAAAACACCGTGGTGAAAGGGAAACATATCATTGTTGCAACTGGCTCCGATGTCAAGTCTTTGCCTGGCATCACCATTGATGAAAAGAAGATTGTCTCATCGACAGGAGCACTGTCTTTGTCTGAGATACCGAAGAAACTGATTGTCATTGGCGCTGGCTATATTGGTCTCGAGATGGGTTCTGTATGGGGACGGCTCGGATCAGAGGTCACGGTTGTTGAGTTTGCATCTGATATTGTACCATCAATGGATGGGGAAATCCGCAAGCAGTTTCAACGTTCACTAGAGAAGCAAAAGATGAAGTTCATGCTCAAGACTAAAGTTGTTGGCGTGGATTCATCAGGAGATGGTGTGAAGCTCATAGTGGAACCTGCAGAAGGTGGAGACCAGACCACTCTCGAAGCTGATGTTGTCCTTGTCTCAGCAGGAAGATCTCCCTTCACATCTGGACTTGATCTTGAGAAAATCGGAGTTGAAACAGACAAAGGCGGGAGGATCCTTGTGAACGAGAGATTCTCAACCAATGTTTCAGGCGTATATGCTATTGGAGATGTGATTCCAGGACCAATGCTTGCTCACAAAGCCGAAGAAGACGGTGTGGCGTGTGTTGAGTTCATAGCAGGCAAACACGGCCATGTGGATTACGACAAGGTCCCTGGTGTTGTCTACACCTATCCTGAAGTTGCCTCCGTGGGTAAAACCGAGGAGCAGCTGAAGAAAGACGGTGTAAGCTACCGAGTTGGGAAGTTCCCGTTCATGGCTAATAGCAGAGCCAAGGCCATAGACACGGCAGAGGGATTGGTCAAGATTTTGGCTGATAAAGAGACAGACAAGATCTTGGGAGTTCACATTATGTCACCAAACGCAGGAGAGTTGATCCATGAGGCGGTTCTAGCGATCAACTATGATGCGTCAAGTGAAGACATTGCTAGAGTCTGTCACGCTCATCCCACCATGAGTGAGGCTATCAAGGAAGCTGCCATGGCTACCTACGACAAGCCCATTCACATGTAGAAGAAGGCCACAGGTAAATCACGGTTTAGGCCAAATCGAGATCTTAAACCGGGGTTGTTTTGGTTAAATTTGGTTTGCTTTTATATTTTCGGTTTAAACCTTGATTTTTTTTTTTTTTTACATTCTCGTTGATATGAGATGAGCACAAAGAAGATAACTTTACCACTCTTTTTATTGTTAATCTTCCTTTGTAATAATTTGAAATGCTCAAGTAAGCAAATTATGATTCATTGGGTTTGATCGTTGGTTTTCTTGACCCAATTTTAAAATGAGTAAACCAAATTCAGTGTGATTGATTCTGTTGGTTTTTCTAATATCGGTTCTTAATTAATTAGTTCTAATTCGTAGTTTTTGATCTTATATTTGCAGTATATAAAATCGATTAATGGAAAAATACATAATTATTTTCCAGTTGTCACTGCTGAATTATTTAGATACGTTCCTTCTTGCTCTCATTCTTTAAATAGAGTAAACAATTCAATAAAAAGAAACAAAATCAAGTCAAAGATTTCACTAAACCTGACCAAGATTTACTTACCAAAGTATGAGTTTAAACTTTGTAAATATATTACAAAGCAATGTTCAAAACTATTCCTCTACATAATAAAAAATGGCTCTCACAAAAAACGTGTGTATAATCCTTCCTCTTCTCGTTCTCATGTCAACCACCCATTCATCTTATACTCCGAGTGACAAAGTCACAAAAGAATTAGTCGTCCATCTCTGCTCAAAACCGAGAGTTTACAGATACTTATGCGTCACTTGGCTGATCTCCGACCCAAAAACATTTACCCTAGACTTACAAGGTCTTCTCGGTATGGTCATGAACAAGACCCAAGAGTTTGGGTACGAGACCATAGAGATGACAAAAGGCTTAGTGAACAACGCAACCAATCCAGACCTCAAGATGATGTACGGGTCTTGCTTGACAGATTATGAACTGACCACCAAAGAGATCGAGATAGCAAAACGACTTGAGAGCTCCAAGCTATACTTCGAAGCAGGGTGGTTGGCTTTCAAAGCGGAGAATGCTACATCTGATTGTCAAACCATGACTGAAGCACAGCCAACACCTCCTTATTTTTCTCGTCGCGTTTTGATGTTTGAAAACATGTGTGGCATTTGCAGGGCTTTATCCTTCCTTTTGGATGAAGGCATATAGTATTCACAGCTTTGAAAACACACAAAATAAATGCTTAAATTCATAGTGTAAATTGCTATGTCTTGCAACTTCGCCAAATAATCAAACTTCTTTTATCTCCTCCTCTCCTAAAAGATGCATGTTTTTTTCTTTATGTGAGACGAATTATTCTTTTATGGTTTTCTTATACATATTCTCTTGATCATAATTTGTTCTACAAATCTTTTTTTTGTCTGGCCAGTGTTTCTATTCCTTTTATATGGGTTGTTTGTTTTACTATCTGTCATTTCTATTTAGATAATTTATTTACATGATTCATTCAAATGATTTATCCATATATTATCCCCTTATTATTAATAGAGAAGTAATTTTAAAAAGTAACCTTAAATTTGTAGTTTATTTACATCACTGCCATTATGCTGACGTGTCAACATGATAGCCCTTCTCAACCTCCTTTTAAATTAACCCTCTCACAACTAGAATAATTACAAAGGGATGCCATTAGTATGACTCATTCGTATAATAACGTGATTACACTGACATTTTGAATTCTTATGATCATTTGATATTCTGCGTGGTCTCTTCCTCACCTGATTATAAGCTTTTACGAATTATGAAACTTGTAGATGAAATTCATAATAAAGCATAAAGTATCATTATTGAATCACTAAATAACTTGACATTTACAAAAAAAACATTTAGACGAATAAATCTTTACGAAAATGTTAACCTACAATATATTTGTATGAACATGCTAACCTACTTTAAGCGATTACAGAACATGTGTGATCTATATTATATAATCCGACTTACCAATAGATTTTTAAAAATATTCCATGTATGCTTACAAATGCATTATAACCTCCCCATATGGATTATGACCATACAAATTCTCTAAATTCTTGCAAGCAATGTTTTCCTTTGTTTAGAACACAACCCACACTCATAGCTTAAAATAGTGTTTTAAATACCCCTTACTTATCTATACCATTTGTTTATAATCTTTTAATATTTTGATTTCATGTATGCTTAGCTATATGAAATGTATGGTTATAAGCTATTCCATTTTCTAACAAATATACTTTCTCAAGAATATTTTAAATAATAGTGTAGTTTAAATATATATATATATATATATATATATATACACGTGTAGATTATTAGCCATACTACTCTATAAATGAGTCCACCGATTTAAATCCTCTTATTATAATATAAATATATTGAAATGTGGAAATTTATAATAAGATATCGTAAATGTATTCGAGCTTCATACTCCATTTCTATGTGAATCTCTTAATGTATTTAAATATTTACTTTCTACTATACCACTATGTTCTTGGTTAAACACACATTCTTGGCTTGCAATGAAAGGTTTATGTAATATGTAAAATAAAGCAGTTTGCCTATATAGATATAAATATATTGATTCACAGGATCACAATATTTCCTTGCAGATCAAGAAACGTGATTTACACGTTGTGAAAACTCATAAGGCACTCCCACTATAAAATTTCCATAATACATTATATTGGATAATTCGATTAATTATAAAATTTTGCCAATCGCGCAATTAGAATAGGAATATCCTACTATAAAAATGCAAATCTTTGACTAAGATTAGGAATTTTTTTCCGATAATAAATGTAATATTACCTTATATCAAGTATGATATAAGGAATGTATTCAAAAAATTTCCATTCAAAATTTGAAATATATTCCCTACAATATTGGTACATTTAAATTCAATATATAGACAATCCTTTACTAATTATTGCTCATTAATTTGTACAGACATTGGTTCTACTATATAAACACCCCTCCGTCGTTTGTTATTCCATCATATCAAGAGACAACTCTATCATTTATATACGTTTAAAAACTTTTGTTTACATATGTCTTCTTCTGTTATTCTTTTGTTTACACTTTATTACACGTTCATAAAAAATATTTGTGTTGTTTATGGAAGTATTGCTCAAGAGTTACAAGATTTCTGAATATCTCTTGATACTAATGTAGTACTACGTGTTTTAAGGTTTTGGCAAATAGATAAGGAAGAAGGTAACTTACATTTATAATTATTACAAATGTCCATGATCATATTCATTATTAGCCTGGTAACCTTACAAATTTGTTTAGGTGGATTCAGTCATATGACTAACATTAAAAAGTTTTCGAAAATTTTGTTTGACCCTGAGAAGGTTTCAGAAATCCAGGCTTTAGAGTGAAGTAATATATAAGTATTGTACTGTTTTTTTTGTGTAATTCACTTTCTATGTATGCTTACAAAAACATTTTTAAATTTGTTTTAATAGGATTCTAAGCCAAGCATATTGAAGACAAACAAGTACAAAAGTCCTTAATAAGTTAACCTGTGATAAATTCGGCTTTGTTTGTTGTCTATATACGGCCTGTTGAAAGACAAATCATTCAACCAGATGGAGCATAAAGTCACGGCCACCAAAATTGTAATATTATACTGCAAGATTCAGAAAGTTTAAAGACAAGAAACACCAGAGATGTCTGGTTTCAATATCGTTTTTCTAATCTGAATACTTTAGGATTTGTTGTTCACCCTACGATTATATTGGTATGGAGTCAGAATATATGGAAACAAGGATGATATATACTCCAATCCTTCTTACACTTCACTCATGATTATCTATACATAAATCATTGTTACCCATGACAATCGAATATAAGAAAAAAAAGTAGGAGAATGCTGACTTGGGTTTGTGAATCTGATAATCCATGTAGAGCTTCATCGATTTCTAGGGTCATCTTTTCTAAGGAACCGTAATCTCCCGATCGTTTTTCTTCGATATATCAATGTAGTGAATTTTTTTCATCAAATGGTCTCAATAATTGAACTGACTAATCTAATTTATATATAATTAGATATTTGGCAATGAGAAGATGACACGTTAGTGATCTTTAGGTTAATGAAACGTTATTTACCTATTTATGTTGTGTATTGCTATTTCTTTACAAAACAAAAACATATTTCTTTATCGCAGTTTTTACAAGTTGCAAATCTTTTGTAAGTTACAAACATTATTTCATAAAATGCAATATGAAAAAAAATTGTAAATATTCTCGCCCTGCGCAAGGCGCAGGTCTTAACCTAGTTGAGATTATTTGTTCGTCCATCCAGATAAATCATCTAAATGAATTATCTAAATGTACTTATGTTTGTTTCTTTATTTTCATTTTTTTCTAGATGAATTTAGTACATAAATTAATGATATACACTTGTTTATATTTAATAAAAAAATTATTTTTGTTTCACTATATTAAATTTTATTAATTACTTAAATACAATTATTCGAAAATATAATTTTGGCGGAAAATACAATTTTTTTATTTAGCAGAAAATACATATTCACAATTTTGACGGAAAACCGCGTTTTTGCGGCTTTGGCGAGAAAATGCGGTTTTGGCGAGAAAATATTTTTTGCGGTTTTAACAGGAAAAGACGTTTTTGTGGTTTTGGCAAAAAAACACATTTTGTGATTTTGATGAGGAAAGACATTTTTGCGATTTTGGCGGGAAAACGTCTATTTGTGATTTTGGCGAGAAAACATGTTTTTGGTAGGAAAACATATTTTGCGATTTTGGCGGAAAAAACGTTTTGCGGTTTTAACGAGAAACACACATTTTTGCGGTTTTAGCGAGAAAACACATTTTTGATGTTTGGCGAGAAAACGCGTTTTCGTTGGGAAAACACATTTGTGCTGTTTTGTGGGAAAATATGTTTTGGCACGAAAACACATTTTTGCAGTTTTGGCAGGAAAACACGTTTTTACGATTTTGGCGAAAAAATCGTTTTGGCGGAAAAATCCGTTTTTACGATTTTGGCGAAAAAATGTATTTTGTGGTTTTGGTGGAGAAGAAATTTTTGTGATTTTGGCACGAAAACGCGTTTTTGTTGTTTTGGTAGGAAAACACGTTTTACGATTTGGGCGGGAAAACGTGTTTTTACGGTTTTGACAGGAACTACGTTTTTGCGATTTTTGTAGGAAAATATTCTTTTTGCGTTTGGCGAAAAAATGAGTTTTTGTATTTTTGTAGTTTTGGCGGAAATACATTTTTGCCATTTTAATTGAAAATGTATTTTTGCGATTTTAACGGAAAATACCTTTTTCGCGGCTTTAAACGGAAAAGTGCATTTTGCGGGTTTTTGGCGATAAAATATAGTTTTGCGATTTTAGTAGGAAATATGTTTTTGTATTTTTAGCAGAAAATGTCTTTTTAATGTTTTGGCGGAAAATATATTTTTCGTTTTTAGCAGGAAAATGCACTTTGTGGTTTTGACGATTTTTTATTTTATTTGAATGAGAAAATGTGGTTTTGTCATTTTTCATGAGTGAATTGTATAAATAGTATAATAGACTTTATAACATTTTGAGAAAACCATCTCCATCAAAATGGTCTAAATTAGTTTAGTTGGATGGATTTTAAAATTAACCTTAAAATTTTAAAATCATCTAGATGTATTTTTAGTGGTTAAACAAACACAATTTTTATTTCCATCTGGATAATTCATCTTTATCTCCATCGAGATGACTCATCTTGATGGTGAAACAAATAGGCCCTCGTTAATCATGTAAATTATGGTGTATGTTCTTAATAAATTAGTTCTAATTAGTAGTTATGACGATCTTATATGTGTAGTATATAAAATCGATTAAAGGAAAACTGCAAAATTCTATCTCTGCTTAATTATTAGATACGTTCCTCCTTGAGATCTCATTCTTTAAATTGAGTAAACAATTAAATAAAAAGAAAAACAAAATCAAGTCAAAGATTTCATTAAACCTCACCAAATTTCTTACCAAATATGAGTTAAACTTTGACCACACTCTCAAAATCTAAATGTAAATATATTACTAAGCAATGTGCAAAAAAACTATTCTTCTACATAATAAAAATGGCCTTTTCTTGCGTCACAAAAAACGTGTTTATAATCCTTCCTCTTCTCCTTCTATCAATCACCCCTTTGTCTTCATCATCTTATACTCCGAGTGACAAAGTCACAAAAGAACTAGTCGTCCAACTCTGCTCTAGACCAACACTTTACAAAAACTTCTGCATCGCTTGGCTGATCTCCGACCCAAAAACATTAGCCCTAGACTTACAAGGTCTTCTCCTCATGGTCATCGACAAGACCCAAGGGTTTGGTTACAAGACCATAAAGATTACAAAAGGCTTAGTGAACACCACAACCAATCCAGATCTCAAGATGATGTATGGGTCTTGCTTGACAGATTATGAACTGTCCACTAAAGGGCTCGAGGTAGCAAAAAGACTTGCGAGCTCAAAGGTATACTTCGCAGCAGGGTGGTCGGCTTTTAAAGCGCAGAATGCAATATCTGATTGTCAAACAATGATTGAAGCAGAGGCAATACCTGCTTATTTTTCTCGTCGTGTTTTGATGTTTGAAAGGATGTGTACCATTTGTATGGCTTTCTCCAACCTTTTGTATGAAGGCAAATAGTATTCATAGTGACTAGTTGTGTAACAACTTTAAAAACAAAATAAATGCATGGTGTAAATTGCTATGTCTTGCAACTTCGCCAAGAATCAAAGTTCTTTCATATATTTTGCACAAATTCAAAAAGATGAAATTTTTTATGTGAGACGAATTATTATAGGGCAAGTCTCTCAAAAGTTCATTTTTAAAGTTTTTGTCACAAAAATAGCATTCAAGAAAAAAATAATATAAATAGATTTTTTTTATTTTAATTGTTTTTAATATTTTCTCAATTTTTTAATAATAAATTGTTCTACAAATCTATTTTTTTGTATGGCCAGTGTTTCTATTTTTAATATATATATATATATATATATATATATATATATCAAAACTTAGCAGGCTTTGGGTTTCAAATATAGATAAGAGCTGGTCTCCTAAAATCATTGTATGTTGATTAAAAAAACTAAAAGTGGTGAGAAGAGCAAATATGATTTTTTTAGAATAATATACAAATAAATTGAGTGAGTTTAAATATAGATATATATATATATATATATATATATATATATAACAAATGAGTGAGTTTAAATAATATTATTAGGTTTAGATTAATTAGTTTTATGAAATCTATGAATTATTGTATTCACGACTAATATAAATATATTAAAAATCATTTTTATAATTGTTTATGTAGTATCATATGTATTTATATGTATATTATCAACTTATATAATTTAATCTATGGTATTTGATTTATTTTTATAAATAAATTATGTTAATTCATATATTTAAGATGATTAATTGTTTGTTTGGAACAATAGATTAGATTAGGTAATTCTAGAATTAGTTTATTTTTAAAAGTTTTAATTAAATAAATAAAAAATAAAAAATTATCAACTAATCAAATTATAATAATTAATTGTAAAGCTCTCTTATGAACGACACGTCAGCAGAAATCACTTAAGTGACTTTCCAATTAGGTTTAGATTAATTAGTTTTATGAAATCTATGATTTATTGTATTCACTACTAACATAAATATATTGAAAATCATTTTTATAACTGTTAATGTAGTATCATATATATTTTATATGTATATTATCAACTTATATAATGTAATCTATGATATTCAATTTATTTCTATAAATAAATTATGTTAATTTATATATTTAAAATGTTTAATTGTTTGTTTGGAACAATAGATAGATTAGATAGTTCTACGATTAGTTTCTTTTTAAAAGTTTTAATTAAATAAATAAAAAATAAAAAAAACATCAACCAATCAAATTATCCTCCTATTTATTAATTGAGAAGTCATTTTATTGATTTTGCTTACGTGTTGAGTATTGGTAAAGTATTGATAAAATTGTTATAACTTGATTGGTCGATGATTTTAATTTTTGATTATTTTTAGTTAGATCCAAAATAAAAGTTAAGTTTATAACCATTAATATAACTTGCCAAATAATCTAAACGATATTACGAACAATAATTTATGGTAACTAGTTGTCAAAATTATAGAAAGAATAATAATGTTTGATTAATTCTTTCTTACATTGTTAAACTATATAAAATAATGAATAAAGATTTTAATAGAAATCAGTATAAATAATTTCATACTGTGTTCAGAAAAATTCATATTCTTATATAAAAAATTATATTCATATGTAAAGTATTATAATAATTACTTATCTTTTATAATGTCCATTTATGATTTATAAATCAATTATAAAGTTTTTTTGAAAAAATCAAAAAAAAAAATATTTATTAGAGCAATCAAGCAGGACTTACCTCCTGCAAGCCTCCTTCCTTCTGGCTTTGAAAATCATTATAACAAAATTTTAAAATTTTTATAAGAGCACACACAAGAAAAACTCGAAATTATATGTTAAACGAGAGCTTACTTAATTGATTTTTGCTTACGTGTTGATTACTGATGAAGTCTTAAAAAATTATTATAATTTGATTGGTCGATAATTTTAATTTTATTTTATTTTAATTAGATCTAAAATTAAAATTAAAACAAGAAAGAATTAATATCAGTTTCCAAATAATCTAATAATATTACAAATAATAATTTATGGAAACTAATTGTTATATAGAAATAGTAATAGTTTCTCAAGAAAAAAGAGTTATAATGTTTAATTATTTTATATAGTTACAAACTACATAATATAATGAACAAGATTATTTTTATATAAATCACTTTACTAATTTTATATCTTACATACATAATTATATTTTTATATTAGTATATGTTAATTAATAATGTCTTATAAATTTCATTTATTCTATGTAAATCATTTATAAGGTTTTCTAAAAAATGATTTAATATAGTTTATAAAAGCATTTTAGCAGAATTTTAAAATTATTTATAAGAACACATATCATTTATAGGAGTAAATAGAAATTTTGGAGAAAAGGAGAATTTGCAATAGAATTGTTTTTGCTTTTCATTCAAAAATAATCAAATATATGAGAATTTAGCTGAGAATTAATTTACATTAAAATAATAATGTGATAAACAAGATTATGTGATGATTATGAAGTGTTTTAAAATACTTTGTGATGTTCAATGATAATGAGTTCGTTAATCAAATGATCAAAATAAAGAAAAATAAATATTTTTAGCTATTTATATTAATATTATTTAATTATCACTAAATCTCATGCTTCTAAAAAATAATACTGAGATTTTAGATTTTTAAAATATTTAGAGTTAATGTTTTCAATTATTATTCATAAATTATAGCATTATATATAATATATATTTTAATACAATATTTATATCCACAAATTAAAAATAAATATTTATAGCTATTTATATTAATATTATTTAATTATCACTAAATCTCATGATTCTAAAATATAATCCTTCGATTTTCAAAATATTTAGAATTAATATTTTCAATTATTATTCATAAATTATAGCATTATATATAATATATATTTTAATACAATATTTATACCCGTAAATTTGCGGACAACTACCTAATAACAATTAATTGTAAAACTCTCTTATGAACTACATGTCAGCGGAAATTAATTAAGTGACTTTCCAATTAATATATAGGAGGATATGTTTTAACTGTATATTTGGTCTTTTATAATGTAGAATACACGACACAAAATTTGGAAATCGACTTACATGTTATCTCGTAAAACAATATCAAGTTATTTAGAAAAGATCTGGACCGTTCACTTGAGCTACTACATCATCTATTTTTTCATGTTTTTAATGCAAAACTGTATGAGTCATAGCGTTTGATAAAATTTATTTATTTTAGTCTTTTATTTATTTCATTTTGATAAAATTTATTTATTTCATTTTGATAAAATTTATTTATTTCATTTTGATAAAATTTATTTATTTCATTTTGATAAAATTTATTTATTTCATTCTTGGTCATCTATTGCTAAAAGTGCATGAAGGCTATTGATGTTTATTCAAACAAACGTCAATGATTTTATCTTTAACGCATACCTATTTTTTCACAATAACATTCATCCTGACTACACTTCTTGATATAATAACCCCGCTCCTTACAAATCTTCTCGCACTCTTCTTTCCCTCCAGAATAACACGACTCTGTCATGAGGAAGCATACTACGTTCCTTATCACATGACCTATTTATATGAACAAAATTATTGAATCAATATGAATATTAATCAAAAATGATAAAATCATACTATAAAATTATAAATCATTACCTGGACATTTTTCAGGAAGGATAGCCGCAATTGTACTATGACAATCAACAAAAGATATAATGAAAAAAGTACTGAATACAAACATGACTAAAGTTTTCATGGTGATAACCATTTTAGAGATAATTTAAAAAAAACTTTGTTTTGAGAGAAATTCGCTTTAACTTTTCTTGTTTGGTGAATTATTCTTTACTTTATCTGATTATATATACAATACACATATACATTAAAAAGAAAAAAATATTGTTCAACGATTGCAGTGAATATAACATTAGCTTCCTTTTAATTCTGATAGACTTCTAGTCAATATATAATCCAAGAATTGACTATAGAGCTGCAAAAAAGGTATTAAATCTCTATAATATTATTTGAAAAGTGAATTTTTATATATCATTCTTATGTTGGTTTTTAGAATAGTTTATTACAATGATAATTTTAATGAATTAAGTTAATTATTAGAATAATATTGTTGTTATCTTTTATTGAACTTTCTATTTTACTAATATTTATTCCAATTACCTTATTATCAAAAAGTGATATAGTTCATATAATATATAGTATTTTCATATTTAAACATGTAATTTAATAAAAATGAATTTCCTTTGTATAAACCAAAGTAATTTAATATAAAAATGTAATATCTTTAATATAAATATATATAGAAAATTTTATATTTAAAGCATGTAATTAGTAAAGTAAATTTCTTTTATAGAAATAAAGGAATAGAATATAAAAAATAATATCTTTAATATAAAAAAATCATAGTTTTTATTTTAAAACTTCTAATATAAGTTAAGTGAATTATTATTATATATATATATATCAAAAGGAATCTAATATCAAAAAAAAAAGAAATATATTTAATATAAAAATATATAGCAATTTCTAAACATATAATATTGTCGGTTAAAAGGATTAATACCTATGATATTCATTACTACGCGAGACACAAAAGTTTTATTTAAAATGTGCACATACAATTTTCGCTTATTGATGTCTTCACAAAAGAATAGCAAATATGTTGTTTACAAAGAAGTTTTATTAAATATTCAGTAGTTTTAACTGAATTTATTTTTATGTTTATAAAAAAAAGGAGCGTTTTAGATTAATAACTTCGACTAAAATTGATAAAGCTTCACTTCAATTGATAATTTATTAATGTAATGTTATATTTTAACTAATTATAAAAACGATAAAAACTAACTACACCAAATTAAAATCAAATTAAAATTTTAAAAAAATTAGCAATTTTAAATAGTTTTTAAAGTTAAGTACACTAAAACATCACAACTCAATAACTCATAAACGACAACCTTAACTAAAATAAAATAAAATATAAATTAAAACAAATATTAATAAACTATTATAATTTATTTTATAAATATTCATTTCTGCGTATAAATTCGAATGACCCACTTAGTATATAAATAATTAAACATTAATGTAAACAGTCCCAGAAACATATAATTAGTGGAAGTTACTAATTTATGTATTTTTCAAAAAGAAAAAATTAGAGATTCAAATGAAATTATTGTTATTCATTCTATAATTTTAAAATTTATGACGACAAAAAAAAATTTTAAATTTATGTTGAATCATGTTTCAGTCGTACATGTTTACAAATAGATTTGTTTTTATAATGGATTTGAATAAAAAAATTTGTAAATATCAAATGAAATCAATAAGTTAGTTCAAAAATCAATAAATTTTCCATTAATTCTAATATATAAATATATATATATATTGATTTAAAAGGAAAAATACATAAATAAATAACACCCTCTAACACACAGGACCAAATTCTCAAGGTATGTAATAACATATATATATATATATATATATTTAAGGAGAGACAGCGAATCTCAGATGTCTTTGAACAACCTTTTTGTGATTGTCACATAATGTCTAGCTGATAGTCTCATACAACAAAACTTTGGTTACTATATTTCCAGGAGGCTCGAGAAGGTGTCTGATTACTAATGATGCACAGGCACAGCTGCTCAAATTCTCGTTTTCACATATCCCTTAGCCCATCAAGTTGTGTTGCTACTGGACTTTCCAATTGAGTTAGAATCAAAATAACATCTTAAATAGTAATATACTGTACAGTAATATACACAAAGATATTCTTTCCCTTATAGAAATTTAAAGTGAATTAATTAGTAAAAATATATTATTTAGATACGTTTCTACTAATTTTCGTTATGATTTGGAATGTTTTGTAATAAAAGTCCTAAATATAAAATGTGTTATATACATAGTCAAGTCAATGAATTTATTTCTGTGATTATTATCTTAACTGATCTGCACATTCCTAAACAGAGAGTGAGAGAGATATTATCTCTTATATATAAATCTGATTACTAAAGGAACAAACACTCCCCATATCTAAAGAAATCACATTACCTCTTCTCATCACATTCAAGGGGGAAATGGCTTTTTCTTGCGTCACAAGAAACCTATTCTCAGTTCTTCCCCTTCTTCTTCTCCTTCTATCAATCACCCCTTTGTCTTCATCTTTTTCTCCTCGTGACAAAGTCACAACAGGAGTGCTTGCTCAACTCTGCGCAACACCACCAATCTACGACCATTTCTGCGCCGGTTGGCTAGCCCCTGATCCAGAAACTTTCAACCGCGACATAAGTGGTCTTGTCGACCTGGTCCTCCAAAAGACGGAGGTGTACGCCATGAAGAATCTTTCGATGATGAAAGGCTTAGTGAGAACCACGACTGATCCGACGCTCAAGGCCCCGTATACGAACTGTGTGACAGATTATGAGTTATCTATTAAAGCCCTCGAGGGAGCTCAAACGTTTGCGACCTCTAAAATGTACAAGTTAGCATCTCAAGTGTGGCATTTTGTCTTTGAGTCTTTGAAGAGAAAGAGTGGTTTTCTTCTTCAACGGCTAAGTGTGGAAGTTGGGCCAAACTTACCCGAGGCCCATGAAAGACGTCGACCGTTAAACCCAAGAAGCGGGTTAGTTACCTCACGTGGCGCGCGCGTGAGTCTTTCCCCTTTTGAACAAGTAACGTTCAAAGAACAGAGGAGCTCTGTTTCTGCCTAAAGAAGAAGGCGGTTTGGGAGCACGCTTGAGGACCACTCTCAATGGTCTATTTTGGTTAAACTGACACAGAACTAACTATGGTTGTGTTAAGGGATTGTAACTCTTTATAATCCAAGTGATTCTAGTGGATTCCGGGTATTAGATCCCGGCGAGACGTAGGGCGAAGTTGAAGAGCCTGAACTCGTTAACATTTTGCTGTGTTCTGTTCTTTAAAACATCAAACAAACTACAAACGAGTGTAAACACGAGAGAGAGAGTGAACCTAAAACAAACATACATAAAGATAAACCCTACATCAAGCAGCTTCTAGAGCTACTGTGTCTTCTTGTGAAGCTGGTCTTAAAGGAAAGCAAAACGTGCCGGCTTATGTTCCGCAACGTAATTTGTTGTTTGGAAGAATGTGTACCGTTGCTTCAGTTTTCTCCAGCGTTTTAAGTTCTTGATTCTTTTTTTGATTCACTTGCAAGGTGGCAATAAAATATAACTTATAAATCAATATATTAATAAGGATGGATAGCTTCTGTTTGATATGTATTTATGTTTTCACGTAAGGTCTTGTTACACTATGCTGATCTCACATGCGGTCATGTAGAAATTCTTGGTTGATAATGAATCAACCATGGCACATAGACATGGAGAAGTACATCAAGTTGGATGAAGACTTTGATTGTATGATTCTGTCTGGTTGTGTGACTTGGGGTTTTGCTTTCAAATCTGATGGCTTGGTTCACTTATTCTCCAACCAAAATGTTACGTTGCCTTTCCTATGTATTATTATGCACTCAAAGATATTTACCATCAACCTTGAATATATATTACAGAAGAAAAAAAACGAAAACGGATTTTTTCTTCCACATCCAAGAAAACATGCTTATGATTCTTCCTCTTCCCTGTCTCCTATTAAGCCACCCCCTTTGTCTTCCATCTTTTTCTCCGTGCGAAAGAGACACAGAAGCTACTCAGCTCAGGTCAAAGCCTGCTTCTGCGCTTATGGCGTACATCAGTTTGGCCTCAAGTTGCTCTTTGCTGCACCATTGACAAAAGAGATGTTTTAATTTGTTTCTTCCAGTTTCCAATGCAAGACAAGTTACACGAGACAAATGATGAAACTTTCTCGAAGTCCAGCACGGATGATGTATTATGGGAGAATACCTTTGATAGGGAGGAAGCTTGAGAAGGTTCATACAAGTGGCTGAAGTCGGTAGTCTATCAACTGCTTCATTACTCGCGCTACCGGCAGCCCTGAAACACAGTCCCAACGACGATGACGCATCTTTAATGATTTATGTTGCTGCCCTAAAGCAACTTCAAAAGTCAAAATAATTATGAATCCTTACCTCTGTATACAGAATGCAGGTTCCAAGTATTTGAAACCGAGCAGTGGTCCTCTCGAACAGCCGGTCACAAATCTGGAATGAAGAAGATAGATGTTAGTTACCTCTCAGTTCCGTTGAAGAAACACACAAAAAAACACCTGTGATAATTGGGTGAAGAAGGTTGTAGTGAGACTTACTTTAAGAACTTCTTCTGGTTTTCGCTTGAGAAGCTTTTCAAAACTTCCCAGAACATATCAATCACATAATGTCCCTGCCAAGAACAAAACAATGTAATCATTATAACAATGTTCCAATCACATAATGAATGGCATTTCTGCTGACAGCAAAGAACAACTCACAGCGTTGTAGCCTCCGGTATAATTAGTGTTCTGACGCAAGTCGTCAATATCCAAACTATCAGCTGAACCAGATATAAGAACCTGAAGCCAAAACCCCCACAAAAAGGTAAACAACTAGCAAAGCAGTAATAGCAACAAATTTTAACCATCCTAAGCATATTTATCCATTGGCACCTGAAGCTCATGTTCATTGAACATGTCGATACATTCTTTTGGAATGAGTTGCTGAAACCCTCTCAAGAAATGAGAACTCTGTTGGCGTATCTGCAACACAAAAAATGGGATTATATCGGAAGTTATGGGGTTACCTCAAGCATGCTAAAATTAAGGAGGGAGAGAGAAAGTGGCGGTACCTGAAAATTCAACCGATGATTTGAAACCAGATGAATGAAAGTTATAACATTCTCATTTGTTACCCGCATGTCTTTGCCCCCTGGAAGTAACTCTTCCTCTGTCCTCTCTCCATATTCATTGTTGAGAATAACAAAGTAAAGCTCCAACTCTGAGATGTTACCCTTATAACGCTGCAAGTAGTGGATAAAAAAGCTCATAAGAACATCCTAAATTAACCCAGGAACACAAACGTTTCAGCATTCCCCCACATATGCTAACAGCTGTTTCTTGGTTCTCCACAGAATAAGAGGAAAATAGATGTTGAGCAATACTGACCTTCAGAAATATAAGATGCTTATACAACTCAGGATCCAGAGAAGGCAAATCGTTCAAATAGTTGTACCTAGCCAACGATAAATAGAAGTTTTACGACGTATTCACAAGGTCTATACGGGATTGACATGACAGGAAGTTGAAGTTAGAAATCAAATTAACAGTACTTTTGTTTCAATTTGCTGAGGAAAAACGTTGCAAATGGTATATCAACAAGAATCCCTTCAAACATAGCCTGCAACAACAAAACGGGAAAAACATTTCATGAGTCTTTTCTTAAACGATGGAAAATCAACTTCAATAAAGAAAAAGGCCAAATTAATATAATTTCTATGGAAACATACTTTTGCGAGAAGAGTGCCGAGAAAATGAAAGAATTGGAGATGCTGGTCATGTACCATTCCTGATCCAGGATTAGGATAAAGCATGTGATCAACGGTCTCCTGAAAGAAAGCATGGACAAAATTAAAGAAAACGGTAGACTACATGCAAACATGATGGAGAGTGGTACATTATGAATCCACAAAAACACGAGTAAGAGTAGACATGCGACCTTAAACAACCCATATTGCACATCAAAGGCTGCTCGGGTAATTTTCTCCATGAAGTCTTTAAAAATGCCACCACCATCAATACCAGCTTCCTCAACTCCAAGTTCATTGACAAATGTCACGCGAATCTACAGTCAGTAGTTATTTGCATAATAAGTATTACAAAAGAAAACCAAATCACAGACACAAGAAAGAATATACGCATCTGTTGCAACTGTAAACAAGCAACAACTCGAGGACAAATACCAAGCTAGAGACAGAACATACCGATCCCCGGAGATCATCTTCTGACAATGCACTCATTTGGTTGTAAGCATCTTCCAAGATGTGATCTCTTCGTATTCTGAACCGATTTCGAGCAAAAATAGCTTGAGATCCATGATCATGACTTTCCCTCGCCGTTGCTAATTGTGTCTACAAATATATCCAGCAAATAAATACGGCCGCAGCAAAGTGATCAGTGAACAAGTACATACAATCTTTTCTCCCATTTATCCACATTACTCATTCATGTATATGTTAATTGGCATTCCTAGGTTCCTCAAACCCAGCAAATAACAATCATTCACCAGAAATAAACATCCTAACAACCACTCACTGTGAATATCTTGACTCTGCTTGTAAACGGAATCAGGAAAGGAGCGTGCAGCAGTATGTAGTTGGCTCTTGTACCTTCCGCTATTGCCTGGAGAAAGCAAAAGAATATCAGCTATGGTAAGGGAGAATTACCGTGAATCATTCAAGATGATGGAGAAACAAGGACTAAACGAAACTGAAGTGTTGAGTCACCTGAGATATAAAATATTCATTGACTGTATCAGCTTGGAAATCGCTCGAAGAAGTGAATTGTTGCCGGTTGTTCCAATCTTGCAACTGCAGCAAAATAATAACAAAACGAAAAAAATGAAGACCTTTGCCAAGTCATCCTGACTCACAGTCAACATAGCCATAAAATGAACAATGACCTGTGAAAGTAATTCAGCAACGACAACCCCAACCCTGGTCTGAATTAAGCCAACAGGGTTCTTCTTTGAGAGGTTGTTGGAGACAGATTTCCCAGTGCTAGGCTGCGTAAGTGGATTCACCCATAGTAACTGCCATAAAGCCTGGAATAAAGAGCCATCATACACAGCAACAATTAGAAAATTAAAAGCATGGCACATTAGATTCTATCTTGGTGCAGAAATTTAACAACCACTACCACGACGCAGCCTTATGAAAACACCTAGCAATCTAGCTTACAAGCTTTTGTGTTACAGATAGCCATCTAAGGCCTTAGCTACTCACGTCTTTAAATTTTGTGTAGTGTATTTGAACTTTATGCACGTGTCTTCAATCATACCTCCTAAAACTCATCACATCTAAGTTACGAGACTACTTAATAGACCCGTCATAACACTTACTTGCTTGAGAATGATGATAAGCAACCTGATATCTTGTAGCGACAGTGGCTTCTCTCGTTCGTAAAACTCCTCATTGTCGACTATCATAAGCATATGCCTGATCAAACAACAATGTTAAATCAAATTTACTTGTTAGATCACCCTCACAATGCCAACTTACTTATAGCCATGCGACAGAGGTATCAAGTAATACAACAGAAAATTTGGTATTAAATAAAGCAAACCTTACTTATAAACAGGACAAAAAACAACCAGAGGTAATAGCCAACCCGGAGCATCTCCTGGAAGGTAAGCTGGGAGATTAGGCATGGATGACCACTTCTGGTTCTCATGGCACCGTTTCATATAATTCCACAACACAGCTACAAGCTCGGTTCTATAAGCCAAAACTGTCATGATTCTCTCAAGAGGGAGAGTGTTGAATGCTGCATACAGAAAAGAACTGGCTGTGCCAATAGCTTGTGCTTCTTTATCTTCATCATATGGCTGCGTACCAAGCGAAACTTGATGGAACAAAACATTTGTCTGCATAGTCGACAATAAAATTTAGATTAAAATTAATAAATCACTTGACCCAGAGGAGGAATAGCACTAAATGTGGTTTCATATGACAGGGAATGGGTACATACTAACTGCAGAAGAAAACGTGAGTCTATAGCATTGGTGGTTATCTGCTGCTCCAGAGTCTTATTCAAGACTAATTCTGGTATATCGTCAATCAACATATCATCCTCCTCAGAAGAGCCTAAACCACGATAAAAGTGCATGACTATTTCCGAATAAGATCAAATTAATGAAGAACTCCTGCGAGCAGAGTGGACACTAAAACTTAAAATAATGGAACAATGCCATGTGAAACAAAACAAATGCCTTACTCTGTCTGCTTTGTCTCTCTGATGACTTCACAGGAGGAAGTCTCTCTAACAAGAAAGTTGCAACTGATGCAATGTCAATTGCCTGGTCAAAATAAAGAAGGAAGACAAGGAAGCCTTAGAGTCAAACAGAACCGAGAGCACATGTTTTGTGATTGACATAAACTGCATCAAGAACCCACCATATCCAATGAACAGCCAGGCTGTGACAACACCACATTTGCAGTTTCCAACGTATTACCAAGAAGACAAGCATAACCAGGGAACTCTGTGCTTGTATCTGTTGGGAGAACATGGGTATCCTTTTGAATACAGAAAGCCATCTGGTGAATGTAGTGCTGACTTAAACTTGGGTTGGCAAAGACCTGGACCATGCAACTATGAGTTTACCAAAGTTTAAATGGATGCTAACAGTTAAAACAATATGTAGCTCAGGGTTAAACAATATGATGCATAATTGTGTTTGGCGTCTATGCGTGACTCAAAAGACAAGAGTTCAGGAACCAACCACTTTCAGATTTGGGAAGAGCTGCCATATCAAGGGTATTGTAAGGATCATAGATGAGAAACTCCAACGTGGATCAACAACAGGGCAGCAACTTGGCTCAAGGCCAACATGAGGTACTACCAGGATCAATACTCTTTCTAGTGAAAGAATACTGCCCGTCATAATCTGACCTCTAGGGCTTTCCTGCATCAAAATACAAATGATTAAAAGGAGAGGTTGTCAAGTATGGAACATGAATTTAAATATGTGCAGTAAATTACAAGAAATGGATAGTTAAAACTACTGGAGAATACCTTAGCTGTAATGACGATTTCTCTGACCAGTTTGAATATGTTTCTTTTCTGTAGGTAACTCACAGTTTTGCAAACCCAAGGCAGCTTAGGATCTAGCACCAATGACATTGCCTCCATCAAGATAGCTGTTGAGGTGCTAGCTTCTTCAGTAGTAACTAACAACTGATCCCTTAAACGGTCCCTGCTGGTTCAAATCAGGAGGAGGCAAAACTGAACAGATTAACAATAGAACTGAAACAAAGCCAATATAATGACAGTTGATCACAGTTTGATATAAAAAGGCTATTGCCTTTAAGTGAGAGATGACAACAACAAAAAGTAATAATAATAACCTGTTCTGATGTATAGCCTCGATGCAGGTAAAAGCAAGTTTCTTTACTCTAAAATCGACCAAACTATGCTCAGCGGAATAGTCCAAGCCAGAGAAAAGGCTGAGAATGTCACCTGTCATATGATGAAAGTTACTAATATCATTAAGCAAGATCCCAGTTATTATTGGGAAGAAACTAGAAAAAAAAGTTTGTTCTTGAAGCAAAAATAATAATAATATAGTGTACATGTGTGAGGATGTAAAGAACAAATGGGAGTTTAATTTGTGGTGAAGGAGACATTCCTCACACAAGGTTCTAGTTATATTGCTCAAAAGATACAGATATTAAACAAAAATACAAAAGCCATCAATAACTGATTAAGCAAAATGATGACTCAGAACATGATTCCCCATACATAAGAGTTACCTAGAAAGTTAAACCACACCAATCAAACCCATTAATGAACTGACCAAAAGGAACATGCATAGATATTGGAAATACCATTGCTTTGAGCAAAACTTTTCAGTAGGCGACACGTCTCCACAAGTATCACAAAATCCCCAGAGTTTTGTGCCTTGAAGAAAAACAAAAACTGACGGAGGAAACTCGAACCTGGCTCAAAGCAATGCCTGAACGAAGAGAAAATACTAAAAGGGTCAAAAGACAAATAGATAACCACTAACCACAGAACAATCTTAAGACCAGAAAAAAAGTACCTATCGACATTCTGGCAATTATCCCCATAGGTTTCACAGAACTCACGCCTCACCTTGGAGCGCTCAATGGCCACTGATCTTCTACCTCTAAAGAATTTCTGTAACCAAAAAATTTGCCACCAGTCAGCACCTTGCCCATGCAAGAGGATCACAAACCCTTGAAAAAGCCTTTATATTTATTCAAACAAATGCCCTTATCCACATAAGAGAACAACAAGCCACCATAAAGTGTTGCATATGCAGCCTCCAGCTAGCATTTCGTAACAGTACTAATGGCTAAAACCTAAATCACACTACCCAAAGCTATCAAAAGGAGACATCTTTTAGCTTAACATTCCACTAAAGGCTATTGCTTGTTCTACATTACTAAGAAAACAGAGCCCCGGAAATAAAAACCTTATCTTTAAGTCATTTCACACTCAATTAGGTTAAATAATTTACCTGAATTTTGAGAGCAGCGGAGTTCTGCTGCTTCTGTAACAAACGACGATTACGCTCCATCCTGGTCTGCTCCAAAAGCTTCCGAGCGTCTCTCTCCTTAGTGCTCCGGCCACCTAAATCAACTCGCTTCCGAGTCGACGGATCGCCGGAGAAAAACATGATTTTTTTAAGCTAACCTAAAATCTCAGCCTACTCTTTGGTATCCGCTTTGATGGAGACGAAGAATCGATTTGCAACTAGAGACTGGAAGTTAACAGAGAAGATGAGATGGATCACGGAAATGGATGATTGAGTGGAAAGGGAAATCTTAGCAGAGAAATTTTCGGAAACCGATTAGCTGAACTAAGGAAAAATAAACTCGAGACGAAGAAGACGAGAAACTTCGTGGCTTTACGACGACGTTTTGGGATCTTTTTGGGTAGGTAGAGAATTTGGGTTTGTTCTTGTCGTGTTAAACGGGGTAACAAATAAATATACGAAACGAACCGGGCCTAGTAAAGTTTGGGCCCAACGAAACTTTCGATGAAACGGGCCGGGCTGGCGGAAGGATGTACAAACCAATGTCCCAGAATAATTTAAGTTTATTTCTTTTTTTGGTGGTTGATTGAATAGAGTAAGTTTAATTCATAGAAGCATAGCATAGACAGATGAAGGTGGGAGAACATATTTTAAAGTAAATGTAACCATTAATCATTTATTATGATTAGAAAAATGTTAATAGCATCACAATCAACTTACTCTTATATTTTTATAATCAAATAGTTTAACTTTATTTACAAACAAAATGGGAATCACATACAATAAGAAGAAGAAGAAAAGAGAATTGATGAGTGTGAGGGAGCCATGATAAGAAGTTACCCACTCTTAGTATAAAGTTTGAACATCTAGTCCCATCCTTCTTCTTCATTTCCCTTCCATTTTTATCCACATTTTGATGTATGCATCAATATTGTTGGTACAGTGATCATCATGATTCATAAAAACAAATGATTTTTAAACCTAAAATGAAACCGTAGCTATGGGATATAAACAACTCAATATCGATTTTCTCCGGTGAAAATGATCTTTCTATGAAATTGTTTTCTAAGAAAAAATATACACAAGCTTAAAGAGACTCACACCCATATAGCTAAATTCCATAAAAACTGTCAAACCCATACAAAATTACAACAAATCTAAATAAAATCAGAAAACAAAGTAGGAGATATTTTGTCGATGAGTTTTTTGGAATAGCAAAATTGGTTTTAGAATGTACATAAGAACACAAAACTGTAACTCATCTATTAAGAGACTACATGTGTAAATTACCGAACCTAGAAAGTGCAGTTGAACATTGAAAAGAAGAACAAGTCTTTGTGACCAAAGTAGACATCAAAGATGAAATAAAACCCCAAAAGCACAAGACAGGATTGGCTATTATGTGAAAACATAACACAAGAATATACGCCAGTAAAACTTGATAACATTTATTCTCATTCTTTTTATAAATATATCTAATAGCATATCACATTTTAATGGTTCAACCTCGTATGAAAACAGCTACTTAAGAAGATTAAGAACTTTTCGAACTATAATTTCTTCAGAAGTTTGTAGTTTACATTTCGTTCTTCGTATTGTTTGCTAAGAGTAAGGAAACACAACACTTTTTTTATGTAGGTTACAATGCATTGGTTTAAATTTGTTTTAATATATGGAATTTGTTGGAAAATATGCACCGAAATCAAAATTCCAATAAAATCATTATTCATATGTACAAAAAAAATCCCAAGCCTTTTAATGCTATGTTTGGTACTACGAATAAAGGAGGTAGGTAATATGTTGCAAACCCTTTTTATTTGTAAAAGTTAAATTGTCCACTTGTAGACACAATCATTTCGTGGTAGAACGTACCACCACCATGTAACATCAATTATAGGAATATCATAAGAACCAAAATAAAAATGCCAATTTTTGTTTTCTGTAAAGTCTCTTTAATTATTATTGAACATAATATTACAGTTCTTTTGCCATATTGAAAATTTCCTAAAAGTCGAATATGGCAATGATTATTAAAAAGAATTAGCATTGATATTGGGAACTGATTTTGACCAAAGACTTCGTATAATTAATCTCTCCACCGTCCCACTACCATAATTAAAGGGGCCGCTGACAAAGTAGAATCCAATTCATTTATTTGAAGTATCTGCTTTTTTTTGGTAAAATGTTACGATTTGAAGTATTTACAATACTTTTTACTCGTTATCAAACCATTTACTCATTTATAAACGTTTATAAGGTAATTTGTTAAATTAGTGATGACAAAAGTTCCATGTTAAATAGTTAGACTGATCAATTATTAGTTTTTATATTTATCTAGAATTTGAGATTTACAAATGTGGTGTAAATGTTTTCTGCCCAACGTCCATTGAGATAAATTATTTTGGAACACATAGTACATGAAATATGCTAGCTTAGGGATACTTGGTCTCTGTATAACATGATTCGTACTACTAGATAGTAGTCAGTAGATAGACATATTTAAAATAGTTTGACAAAATGTATATAATCGTATTTCGCTCTCATTCATGACTCAACATTATTACCGTGTTAGTAATCAGAACCGAATTCAGATATAAATTTATGAAACATTGATCTTGATTTCTAAAAAATTTGAAAGTTTTTTACATGGACGTAAATTCTCAATTTTTGAGAAAGAAGACATTTATTAAAGTTTTTACAAAAATATTCTAAACTCTGTAATCTCAAATCCGGTCATGTTAGTAATATATAGTAGTAGTTATATAGAGAACAGATTGATGTGGTTATGTATCAACGCGTAGTTACAGCCAACCAAAAATTCAAAATAAACACAACTTACCCAAGTAACACAACCCTGATGCAGAAGAATCACCTCATAAGGGACAACTCATTTATCCCTAACCCTAATACGCTAATGACGAGGCAAATAAAAACATGGTGAACAGGTTAGGCAGATGCATCCATCGACCATCATGTGACTCTTATCTAATGTCCTTGTTGTTATATATCTCCATAAAAAAAAATAAACTAATTAAAACAGAAAGTTATAGTAAAACCATATACATGATATATTTTATGATAAAAAAAATTAAGAATTTAAATCTGGATAGTTTTTAAGATAAAAAGTAAATTATCTTATAGATACTACTTTGCAAATTATAGAATTCAAATCATGTGGATCTTAAATAAGAAGACTTCTTGCATATAAAAACGATCTGGAATATGAAACTGATATCTCAAATTCCCCACAAATCAATTATACGTATGAATAATGAATATATATACAGGGTCGTTGATTTGAAATGAAAGCTATCAACAAATTAACTGTATAAATGTACAATTATGATATTTGAGACTGATCATAAGTACTCACATGATGTGTATTTATGAGGAATGGGAAAAAGATATGAGAAAAAACAAGCAACATTTATTCTAGTATACAACATAAAAAGGTGGCTCAGCTTTTTCCTCTCTTCTCAGTAAAACTTACCCCTTTCTCTCTATTTGAGTCCTCTAAAGATCAAACTAATAATTATGAGTGATTATTTTTTGCCACTCAAAAGGGTATAAGACATTTTTTTTATACAGAACAAAGTCTCCCCACATCAAAAAGGTTTTATGGAGTTTTTATGCATATAATATGACTACCTAATAAGAAAATGTCTAATACATTATACCATATAATAGCATAATGTAACAAGTAGGTTAACTGGTAAACAGAAACAAACTTGTTTCTACAAACATTTTAATCTTATTTGTTGGTCATCTCTAAACTTAATAACATAAAACATTCAATCTTTACACATACCTCAACCGGTTTAACCACCATTAGAGAATATTATCTGCTATAATGGATACTAGTACAGACTACAGACAGTGAGAAACATAGTCACGAGTGAGTGAGAGAGATAGATAGAAAGAGACAATAAATGGTTCTGAGGGGAATAATTAATAAGAGTGTTGTCTGGTTAGGCCTTTGGGGTCAGTCAGACCCAAACAAACACAACACATAAAACAAAAGTAAATTCCTGTCCAAAGCTTTAAAGATAGAGTGAGTAAAGGCATAATTCTTTTTGCCCGTTCCTTATTCATTGCCTTTTGCCAGTCCCCTTGATAGCGAAACTTTTTCACCTTCTTTTAAATTTTGTTACAACAGTACAACCAACACAAACATAAGCTAAATATGAAGAGAAACTAAGTTCTTTATTTGAAAGTTTGAAATTTATATCAACCATACATCAAGGACAAACAAATAAGGATTAGCTCAAGAGGGATAGACAAGGTAGGAGAAGATGACTCGGACGAACTAGGGGTAGATATACATACATATCTTACCCCCGAAAGAGATAAAGGAAAATATGCAAAATGATAGAAGAAGGAGACACTTAGAAAGGGATGGGGTCTTACAAGGTCAAGAAAAGGCCTTACAAGGTCAAGAAAATAAAATCATTCAATGAGATAAATGAGATTAAAAGAAAAAAAAAAGAAAAAAAATTGACTATGAGCTCAAGTTGGGATAACACCATGACCATCAATGAAATTGGAGTTCTGAAGAGATACTTAGTCTCTCCACACAAGGGATCCAGTAATCTCTATGCATCATGAAGTTTATGTTTACACTACTGCCTGCAGACACAAAAATAACATTACTCATTAGTCATAACAAAAAAACGTATATACAAGTGATTCTAAATAGTCCATATTGTTTTTCAGGAGTACTCTATACTTAGCTTTAAAAGTCTAAACCATTTATATCTATCCAAAAACATACACAAATATAGGATTAGAAAGCTATAGTCTATATATGGAAATATATACATGTACATAGACTCTACACACACATGCATGTTTAACAATATGTGTTAGATTGAGCATATTAACACTTATGATACATATATGCCAACAAACGTATGACGATAACCAAGAACACTCATCTAGGGAAATTGAAAGTGGGGGTCGTGTGGATAAATATATATATACTACACATATGTATTATATTGTTCAGTACTTAAAAATCATTTGTATATGTTCTTCTACATCATTAAGATATCAACAATCGACTTCCAAATGATGAAACCCTAACTCTTCACATTATATACATCACAAATACATATACATATATACTTTTATACATGATATGCATATTATATCAGTATATCACCTTGAAGACACTCCCCTCTCGCTTTTTTGATCCATGAGAGCTCTTCTCTCTGTTCCATTTCAGAGAGAAGTAGAAAGAGAGAGATAGAGAACGGTGGTGGAGAAGGTATCAAGTGAAGAAAGATTATAAGGGGAAGCGAGAATATAAATAAATTAAAGATAAAATAAATAATAAACTTCGTGGGCCGGGGCCCAATTGGACATTTGCGAGGGATCGTGGCGTCGTCATTGCCGAAGCAAGCTACTATTTAGGTGAATTTGATGACGTCACCGTTACGATATTCATAGACCAACCTGCCCGGATACATGACCGTTCTGCCCGGGGAGGTGGTCCTCTTCTCTGAGTTAGCAGTTTCTTTGGTCCTAATAAGTGAAATAAAGTCAACAGGTCAAATAAAAACTCGAAACTGTGTTTGATTTTCACCTTTCTTTTCTTTGTCAACAGTTCTTTTAGTTGGTTTTCTCATGTTAAAAGGTATTTATTTCATTGAACTTATATTCCACGTAATTGATTTATTATAGTAACATTTTTTACTTTATAACTCAACTTAGCTGGACTAGGCTTCCTAGCTAAACATGATTATTCGCTAATTGGTGAAGAGACTGAGATTGAGCAAATTGAGAATATTGGTAAATGGAATTCCTCAATTCTAGGGACAAAACTTTAGACTTCAAATTTCAAAATATGTCATGTTTACGTACAAAATTGTCATATTTTATATAATAACATTCTTCAGAAAACGATGATGTCCATGTGTTGTTGTTTCTATTTTTCAAGTCAACAATTCCTTAAAATTAAATTCTCTAACCACTTAAGAGGTTTCTTCATCTCTTGTGTTTTGAATATATTGTTATTCATTATTCAAATGAGTTCCCGTCATCGAAAGGCAGATTTATCAAAAAAAAAAAGAGATCGAATTAGTTTTTTAGTTTATATAAAAGTGAAATAATCAAAAGTCTGAGATTTGTGGGGAATAGAAACTTTGTGGGCGTGCGGGGAAATCACAGTCTCCTAAGGCATAAATGGTCAAATAATGCTATAAACTAGTAATGTGCTAATACCATTAACATTGTTTTATAATCAAACTGATGACGCCAAAAAGAATCCATTGACCTGCGTTCCTAAATTAAATTAATATTTCGTTTAGTTCGTGAATGGTATTACTAAGTGCTATTAGTTTATACGTATTGGTATATGAGCTTCACAAGTCTTCAGTTAGTATAAGATTTTATGCTAAATACAAAACTATGACAATGTTCTTAATTTCTCAAAAAAGGGTCCCTTCAGTTAGTATAAGATTTTATACTAAATACAAAACTATGACAATCACCCTAATACTAAAAGGGGAATATGAGCAAAGGAGAGGCTGTCCACGACACACATAAAAATCAACCAATCAGATAGTCTAAATTTGCCACGTCACCTTAGACACAATTTCACGTTTTGCTAAACCCGATTTCTGAAACCCTATTCCCACAAATTGAGACGTCTGATCGATTCACTTTCACTCACTTTATCTTCTCCGTTTCCCTTCTCACGATTTTCATCACCAATAACAATCAAAGCTACTCTTTACTCCCATCTTTAATGGATTTCGTTTCACCTCCCTCTCTATCTATTTCTTCTTCTTTTTTATAAACCTCTTCACCATTTTTTGGGTGCTTTGTTCTGTTCTCTCCGATCCAAACGTAGCTCGAATTGTTCTCTAATCTTCTCCGTAACGAGCTCATAAAGGTATCAATTCCATACTCTATTACCGAAATTTCTCCTAGGTTTCTTCAGTTTCGGGTCTCCCATCGTATTTGTGACAGTACCCAAAAGCGTTGAGCTTGATCTATGAGGAGAGGATTCATGGGTGTCATTTTTAAGATTTCGAAGATTGGTAGAAAGTTTGAGCTTTGTTGATTTGAATGCGTTTGTTTTTTTTTCTTTGCAGAGCATGAAGTTTCTTTCGTATATATCCCCTTATCGTGTAGCACAATACGGAAGTTGTGTTGCTTTTAAAGCCAAATATGAAAGGTGTGTCAGCTTATTATATAGTAGTGATAAGTGAGTTTCATGTAGGACTTTTTTTTGTTCACCTCATTGTCTCTCTCTCATTCTCTCTCTTTGGTTCTACAGTATCGAGCTCTGTTCCAAGCTTTCACACAGTGCGCCTTTTTTTTTCTCTTTCCTACGGTTTTGATTGGAGGGGCAAGAGGCTCTGATAATGGCGTCAGAGGCTCTGATCATGGCGTCGATGTCATCGTCGGATCAGGGGCCTAAGACAAAGTCGGGAGGAGGAGGAGATAGCTCGGAGATGGTGGCTGGGAGTGATCAAATGTTGTTGTATAGAGGTTTTAAGAAGGCGGAGAAGGAGAGACCAGAAGCACATACCTCTGGAAAAAGGAGTTCCATGTACCATGAAGTCACAAGGTATTGTGGTTGTGTGTCTTCTAATCTGAATAACTGTTTATGATCTGGATGAGGATGGTGTGAGTCATTTTGAATTTCATATTTGTGTAATCTGACACTAGAGTATTGAACTTAGGTCTGTGGTGATGTCATTGTTAGATTGAGAGAGATGTTGTGTCATCTGGAATCGTTGATTATTCTGACAATCATCATGTCTCATTGAGACAAGAATTGAATGTATTGTCTTACATAACAGTAGGAGATGCTGAGGTGTATTGTTTCTTGAATTTTTGTAAGTACGGATAGGTTGTTATGAAGCTCACCTTTGAGACAAGAGTACATGGACGAAAACCAGAACAAGAAGGGAAAACAAGGTTTTCTTTTCTTTTCTTTTTCTCCACATCCGACCAACATTTCTCTCCACATCCGACAAAGCTGATTTATTTTCTTTGTTTTCCTTAAACGTTTTCATCGTTGAAATTTCGCCGCATAATTTTATCTAGGTAAACTATAAGCTTTGAATGTTTCGTTGTGTATGTTTTTCTATATCCGGGCATACTTGGTATTAGATTGGATTAACCCTTACTTATATTACTTTGCAGGAGCATATGATGATGAAGAGGCTGCTTCTAGAGCTTACGACCTTTGCTACCTTCAAATACTGGGACCTGGGCCACTTATCAACTTTCGAGTGAGTATGCTATGGTAGTATGCTTTAAGAAATTGAGGTTTAAGCTCTTAAGGCATAAGTGGCAGAAGGATGGTTATAGATGTTATGGGCCACCCTTTGCAGTTTTCATTGTTTTTATATACATTTATGCACTTACTTATTTTTCTTTATTTGTCGATGATCTCTTAGCATGTGTGGATTCCTTTGCGGTCAAGGTTGTAATGGAATTTGGGATCATGATCGTAAACTGCTTTCATCTATAGACTCTCTTAGCTGGTTCTATCATCCTCTTCTACAGGATTCTACAAAAAATTGGCCTTTTATATTTACATGTGCTAGGATCTGATGGTCGCAGTGTTGAAATCTTCTTAGCTTCTCCAACTCTGCTTTGCTTCAATTAAAAACTATTTCATGTGTAGAGGCTTTCCGCACTTTCAAAAAAGAAATGGTTGTGGCTACACATGGTATATGTTCTTATCTCTGGAAACTTACTTCTGTGAGGAAATTATATCTTAACGATATGGTAGCTAAAAGGTGTAGCAAAAGAAAATCTAAGCACAATTGATATTCTCATTCCTTGCTTTTTCACATTTTCAGAAAATCTCATCCATGAAACAAGCAAAAGTGATCAACAAATTCCCAAAGCTTTACGCACCATTGGACATACGGTAAACAAAAACTACATTCATTTCTAGGACCATAATACTCTGAAATCATGGGTAATCACAAACATTGACTGTGTCATGTTTGTTTTGTTTATAGTGCATATAGAAAGAGATGATGTCAGAGGTTACTGATGACACGTTGACGAAGAGAAGATGAAAATAAAAACTGAAGATCTCAGCAAACCATGTAGTTATTTGCTTTTTCAATCATAAGATTCATACTCGCACATTTTTCTTTGGTTTTCTTCAAGCTTCTTCTAAGTAGCTCATTCCTTTGTATCAATCTCATAGGTGCTTGATGAGATTAGTGTTTTGTGTTGCATTTCAGGTTTATTTTTCTTAAATAGTTTTGTTAAATATGTCTAGGAAAATAATCCTAGGTGATTTAGACTAAAACTTTAATTCTTGCATTCTACTGAAGTGGATGATCTAGAAAGGAAATTGGCTTGCTACGACTAATCATGCATAATATATACTGACTTAATAAACAAGTCAAAGCTGGATACATTTTGTTTTTCTTAACATTTTCAACTTTGCAAATAAATCTCATCATGGTCTAACACAAAAGACCCAGAGCTCCAACTAAGAGAGATCAAATTAAGAAAGGATTAATTTATAAATAATTATCAGATAAAGGATGATGACACATTACAAGTATACCTTTAACTCTCTTTCTTTATATATACGTACAAAACATAAATTAAGAAAACTAATAACATTTGAGTTCAATGAAAGAATGTCTTATGCTTCCTCTTTCCAACAATCTTGCTTATAAACAAGAATCAAGCCCATAGTGTAGCATACATACTCACAATATACATATTATACATATTTATGATAAATTACATCAAATATATGTTCGTATGAGCAGAAATAGCAAACATATAATGGTAGTTTATATGATTGTTCTATGAAAATGTCCAACTTTTAAAACCATTTTGTCTCTCATTTCAGTGCAACTAATTATTTTTGTCTGTTCAAATAATAAAAAAATCAGATATTAAACTTTAGATTTCATAAATAATTAAATATACTAAAATGATTTTAAAATCAAACAAAAACAATTAAAATCATATTAAATATCAATACTCATGCATAAATCATATTTCAGCCTCAAAACTTGAAAATTAACAGAAATAAAAAAGTCCATTAATTTGAGTAGCAGATTTACTCTTGGTGCATGTATGAATACTGTTAATGTATGCATATAGAAGCTTAAATAATAGTATTTGTAAAACTATGGTCTGCCAATGGTATAAGTATAATAAAATTAATATTTTAGTCTGATCAATCCTAAATATTATCTCGCTGAAATTGGAGTACATTAAATCATACATGTATGTTGTTGGAAAAAATGTTCTGTCAAATGAAAAAAATAAATATATTTTCCGTATTTTAGTCTCGATTCTAATGCATTTTAATTGATATTAGTATTTTAGATCAGCGTACCTGTGATAATAATATTCACTTTGTTTATATTGTATTTGAAATTCATTGTATGTCTTTCTAAAATTTAGGAACATAATATATATAATTATTAAAAATTTGGTCAAAAGCAACAAAGATTAATAAAAAAGGTCAAAAGATCCATCTACGTAAAAGGCTAAAATATATTGCACATGTATTCAAATTCTACTTATTTAAAAAAAAAATCTAGAGACAATGAATTCAAGAATTGAAATAAATTTAAATATCATTTGTTTGATAAATATCTTTTACTAAAACACCAAAAAAAGTTTTATAACTATTAAAATATATACCATTTTACAATAATCCGGCGCGTACAAACTCCTAGTGTTCTTAATTTCTCAAAAAGGGGTCCCCTACCATTATTACAAGTAAGAATAATAGTAATGATGTTTTGTATCGTTCGTTTTTATTTGCCCATATCAATCCGTCCGTTCCCTCTTCTGTCCCTTCTCTTTAGTACTATGCTCCAGAGATCTTTCGTTTTATGCTCAACCTTTTTCTTAGTTTTAGTTTTTGTCCCTTAACATAAGAATGTCTTAGTTTAACTGCTGGTGAAAACTGTAATGCACGCATGTAACATGCAAAAGCAAGGAAAATAAAAGTTTAATAAAAATTTCGAAATAAATGCTCCAAATATTTAGACTTAGGGTTTGATATTTGTTAGATTTGTTATGAGACCATAAAAACAATTCTGAGTCTTATAAAACGCCATTATTTCCAGCCGTCCATTCACAAAGCCTTTTGCAGTATTTTAGAAGATTAACGGAAGAAGACGTTAGAAGTTTGGAGTATCTTGGTAGGCCTATCATTGGCCCATTACCAGCCTATAAATGTAACGTTTGATATCTAATGTTTCTGTTTATGTTAGCTGAGCTGCCCCATTTTGGGTCATTGTTTTGCTGGTAGATAATTTTATTAAGTTTTCTTGTCTAATGCTATTCCTTTATATATGTTTTCTTCTTCTGTTTTGTTTGATTACTAATTAAACAAATAACTCCCAAGTCCAACCTTATTTTAAAGTTACAAAATGTAATATAATTGTTAAAACCTAAAATAAATAAGCAAATTTAGAGAATAATCTGTAGAATATGAATATGCAAAGACTCACACAAACTTAATAAGAATTTGCTCTCTTATTAATCACTCAATGCTTTAGAAAATTGTCTCAAAACTAAAGCTCAAAACTTAACAATATAGATATCACATACGACATCTATATATATAACAATAATAATCCTAATCTCTTTTAATATTTGATATTTAGATAACTCCTAAATATCTTTCTATTTCCTAATCCATATCTCGGTGAAAATAGATAACTTATCTCCCAAGTTATTTCAAGCTTATCCAACAATCTCCCCCTTAAGCTTGAAATCGATTCTTGTCACTTCTTTGACTCCTATGATCTCTCTCATTTCCTTGAACTTCAATTTTCCCAATGCTTTAGTTAATATATCAGCTCTTTGCTTCACGCCTGCTATATGACATACTTCAATCAACTCGTTATCCACGCATTCGCGAATGAAATGGTAGCGACGATGTATATGTTTGCTGCGACCATGGAATACAGGATTCTTCGTCAATGCTATAGCCGATTTATTGTCAATCATAAGTGGAACTCTCCTGCATTCCACACCGGATATTTCTTCTAGTAGTTCTCCGAGCCAGATGGCTTGCTTGGCTGCATCAGTGGCTGCCATAAACTCCGCTTCACAAGATGATAACGCAACTGTTTCTTGTTTGTGCGAGCTCCAGCTGATAGGACAATCTGCAAAGTAGAAAACGTGACCGGTAGTGCTCCTTCCGTCATCCTCATCTACGTTGTGGGAAGCATCACTATATCCCACGATTCCAATATTCATAGAAGGTTTGAAGTCTGATCGCTTATAATCGAGTCCGTAGGTAGTTGTTCCCTTTAAATAACGCAGAGCCACCTTCAATGCCGCATCGTGAGATGCCTTTGGTGTCTGCATATACCGGCTAAGGACTCCGACCACATAAGAGAGATCAGGTCGTGTATGTAACAAGTAACGCAGACAACCAATGGCTCTTCTAAACTCAGTCTCGTTTGCATCCTTTTCGTCGCACGCCTTTGATAATGACAAACCCGGATCCATGGGAACGTGTACAGCATTGCAACTGTCCATTCCTACTTCACTTAAAATTCTCTTAGCATATTGTTCTTGGTTTAGCGTAATACCTTCCGAGTGTTGAGAAACTTCTATCCCAAGATAGTAAGTGAGCTTTCCTAGGTCACTCATTTCAAAGTTCTCAGCCATTCCTCTCTTGAACTCATTTATATGCGCCATGTTTGTTCCTGTTACCAGTAAATCATCAACGTAGACTGCGATCAATAGAATGTTGCTGTTGTCGACCTTGCGATATAGAGCTGGTTCTTTGGAGCACTTTACAAACCCTAAACTTCCAAGAACCTTGTTAAGATTTTCATTCCAAGCTCGTGGAGCCTGACGTAGTCCGTATAAAGCCTTCCGTAGTTTATAAACTTTGTTCTCCTGTCCCTTTATCTCGTAACCTTGTGGTTGATGAACAAACACTTCTTCCTTTAAATCTCCATGTAGAAACGTAGTCTTAACATCTAGATGGTGTATCTGCCAACCTTTAGACGCTGCTAAAGCGATAAGCAATCTTACTGTCTCCATGCGTGCAACTGGTGCAAATACTTCCTCAAAATCAATACCGTGCCTTTGTATATATCCTTTTGCCACTAACCTTGCTTTGAATTTGTTGATACTCCCATCTGAGTTCCGTTTCACCTTGAATACCCACTTTAAACCGATGGCTTTTGCCCCATTAGGGAGATCGACCAGCTCCCAAGTCTTATTCTTCACTATTGATCCAATCTCGTCGTCACATGCATCGAGCCATACTTTGTGTTCTTTTGCTTCATCATAACTCCAAGGTTCTTCGTTTATACTCAATAAAAGCTTTTCACCTTCAACGTCCGACAAGAGAATATAATCCTCTAGATATGCAGGCAGTTTTCTTTCACGTGTGGATCTTCTCAACGGGGTGTTCTCATTGTCCTCCTCCTCGCAATCGGTTTCGTGTCCCTCATTTGGTGTGTTAGTTATAGTATTTCCTTGGCTTGTCACGGAACTCTCACCTTCTTCCTCATTGATTCCTCTGTTTCCATAAGTGGTAAAGCTTACGCCGAATGTTCCTCCACTATCTTCATTATTCTTCCAATTCCATAGTTTATTTTCTTCAAAAACGACATCCCTGCTTACCACTACCTTCTGATTTGTCGGATCATATAGCCTATAGGCTTTTGATCCTGGCTCTGTCCCAAGATGGATAAGCATTCGAGATCGACTATCAAGTTTCTTTAGATGGTGGGAGTCTATTTTAGCGTAGCAAACACAACCAAACACTCGTATGTGATCAACTGCCGGCTTCTTCTTCTTTAGAGCTTCATACGGTGTGCATGATTCAAGAACACGAGTTGCTACTCGATTAATGAGATAAGTGGAGTGTCTCACTGCTTCTCCCCAAAGATAATTTGGACACTCCATTCTCTTTAATATGCTTCTTGTCATTTCCATTAGTGTTCGGTTGCGTCTCTCAACAACTCCATTCTGTTGCGGTGAATAGGGAGCTGTGAGGTGTCTAGCTATGCCTGAAGCTTCACAATACGTATGAAATTCATGCGAGACGAACTCCCCCCCGCGATCGCTTCTGAATGTTTTGATAGTGGATCCGGTTTCTTTCTCGATTTTTGCTTTAAACACTTTAAACTTCTCAAATGCTTCTCCTTTTTCCTTGAGTAGTATCGACCACATGTACCGTGAGTGATCATCTATGAGTACAAATATATATCTTTTGTTTGACGGTGTAGGAGGTGTGATAGGTACGCACAAATCCCCGTGAATCAGATCAAGTATCCCCTCTGCTCGATAAGAGGTAGCTTGCGGAAAAGAGTTTCTTACTTGTTTCCCAAGTATGCACGATGAGCATGTTGTTCTTTCGATTTCAAGCTTCGGTAGTCCGAGTACTAAGTTTTTATCCATCATTCTCTTCATTGTGTTGTTGCCTATGTGTCCAAGACGCGCATGCCACTTTCTTGAATCCGTCAAGGTCGCAACTTGTAGACATCTGTGATCGACTTTGTTAATAACAACCTTGTATAGTCGATTCTTTAACTTATTGGCTTTCGTTATCAGTCTCCCATTCTTGTCGCTTAATGTGAGGTAATCATCTTTCATTCTTACATCACAACCCGCCTCCGTTGCTTGACCAAGACTGATGATATTGCTTTTTAGATCGGGTATGTAGTATACGTCGGCCAGGCTTTTGTGTGATCCATCCTTGCTGCAAAATAATATTGAACCCTTTCCTTTAATGTCAACACGAGAATCGTCTCCAAAACGTACCTTTCCAGTGACTGATTCATTAATTGATCGGAAATAACTTCTATTCCCGGTCATGTGATTGCTTGCGCTATTGTCTAAGTACCAAATATTTTCTGTGTTTGTCTCCAGTTCGAGCGGTTTGACGTTTTTCTCATTCAAAAACACGACTTCGTTCATCATTAACTCCTCTGCTTCTGTTGTATCAGTAGCTTCTTTCTCCTTACTCTCAGTCGCTTCTTGCAGTTTCAACAAACGATCAGGGCAAGTGGAGGCGTAATGCCCGTTCTTGTCGCAACGAAAGCACGTGATCTTTGTAAGATCAATTTCTCCATAGCTTCCGTTGTAGCGTCCATTATATCTTAATCTCCCTCTTCCTCTGTTGAAATAGCGCCCTCCACGACCCCTTCCACGGTAATATCCATTAGAGTCGTGGTTGTTAGTAGCGGAATCCGAGTTTGTGTACATAAGTTTCGGATTGTCTTGCGTTTCTTCTTCGTCCATGGCAACACGCTCCTCGAACGTTTTGATACGTCCAATAATTTCTTCAAAGCTCGTAGTTTTCAGGTCAAGGACCTGTTCTAACGAAGCTACTATATGTATATATTTTCGTCGAGGGAGAGCACTTAAGAACTTTTTCACCAATTTAACTTCTTCAATTGTTTCTCCTAAAGCAGCGGATTTTGATGAAATCTCTGATATTTTCCCCACAAAATCATCAATCTTATCTTCGTCTTTCATCTTCAATCTATCAAACTCGGACATGAATGTTTGTAATCTTGCTTCACGGACTCTCTCTCTCTGCCCCCATGTGTCTTGATTTTACTGCTTCCCAAACCTTCTTTGCAGTTTCAAGTTCTCCTACTTGTAAAATAAGCGTCTCAGGAATGGATTGGAATAGCAGTGCTATTGCAAGATTATTTTTCTCTGCGTCCTCTGATTCTGTCTCAATTACATCCCATACATGATGTAGTTTCAGCAACATCTTGATTCGGATAGACCATACCGTATAATTTGATGCAGTTAACATCGGACAACTTAGGGAAGAAGGTCCACCATTCTTCGGTTTGATTACAACAGCCGACAGATCTCCCATATTTCAATGTGTTTTGATCGAAACTCTGATGCTCTGATACCACGTGTAGAATATGAATATGCAAAGACTCACACAAACTTAATAAGAATTTGCTCTCTTATTAATCACTCAATGCTTTAGAAAATTGTCTCAAAACTAAAGCTCAAAACTTAACAATATAGATATCACATACGACATCTATATATATAACAATAATAATCCTAATCTCTTTTAATATTTGATATTTAGATAACTCCTAAATATCTTTCTATTTCCTAATCCATATTTCGGTGAGAATAGATAACTTATCTCCCAAGTTATTTCAAGCTTATCCAACATAATCAAACAATAGTGATAGAAATTAAGATTAACCAAAACCAAAAAGAAAATACAAAGTTGAACTCTCAGAAATAAGAAATGGTAGTCGATAACTTAAGAGTCTGTAGTCAACCTCTCTATCACTCCCCTCTTTCTTCTTCTCGTGTCTCTTCCTTTTATAAACCTTCCCTTTCTCTTTGCTTCACCTTTCTTCCGTATTCATCGTTATAAATTTGTGGAAGCATAGTCGTCGGCAGAGCAATCAACGGTTATATTTGGTGTCAAGACTAAACCTTGCTTTCTTTTGTGGTTGGTTGTCACGTCGCGTGTGTTAGAAACATTCTGAACGTGCATGTGAGGACGTTGATCACTTGCGCATGGGCCTCGCCTTTCATCCCCCCCCCCCCGCTTAATGGGCTTCATATATTCCTTTTGTGCCAGATCAACTCGGGGATCCAAGCGGATGCGCGGGCCCAAGCCCAACACTTATGCTTAATCCTTATTCTGGAATGGGTACCATAGAAGGTTTGGGATGGTAGTTATCTGCTCAGAGCATGTTTATTGGGGTCCATAGAACTTCTAACAAAAATATTAATTAAAAATTGGTGGGTCTCATAAAAACTTAAGGAACTGACTCTTGAGATCCTAATTAAGAGATATTCCTTGCACTATTTTGCAGATCTCACTGATACGTGCCGGCCCGCGATTGGTCATCTTCTTTTAAAAAAAAAAAAAAAAAAAAATAGATCCCATTTTTTTTAAAAGACTCCACTAGTCCTTTTGATAAAAATGCTCTAAGTGTTTCGCTCCATTAATAAACAGGCGATAAGCATTAAGTCACTAACTCGAATCGAAGTCACATTTTACAACTTCCGACGAACCGTAGCCTGAGCCTGAGATTTAGTGTTCTTGTCGAGCACCCTCTGTTTGATGAGTCAAACGAAGTGATGTGGGGGCATGTTCTTGAAAGGTTTGAATTAAAAGGATACTAGTTGAAAGTATGAAAGTACACAGGGAGATTTCGGAAATTAAAGATAACAGTAAGGGTCAAAAGTGAAATATTTTACAGGAAATTTTCTTATCCAAAACCCGAACTTTCTGCTCTTTAGCTAAAACCCCTCCCTCTTCCTCTTCTTCTCCGTCTAATTCCTCCTACTTTCTTTCTCCAATGGAGTCACTCCTACACGCGTCTTCATCTCTTGTCTCTCTCAGGCCCAGTATATACGGCCTAGATTCATTCATCAACCCGCCGCGCGTGTGTCTAAGTCCTAGTCTCGGCCGCAGAGGAGCTAAACCTCTTCCTCTAATCGCCGCAGCGAAGAAGAAGAAGAGCAAGAAAGATGACAACCATAGCTTCTCCGCTAAACCTGACGAAGCCACCGGTCCATTTCCTGAATCAATCCTTCTCAAAGAGGTTCTTAAAGATAGTATTGTTATTCTCCATTTCCTGGTCCACCATTGACGTTGCTGAAGTAGTGTAATTGTTTATGTATATGCAGAAGAAGATTGATGAGGAAGGTGATCTTCTTCCTGATTTTGCTGATGCTGAAGAAAGTAAGTTTGAGATTATTGTTTTTAACACTATCTGCCTAGATGTTGGTGATTGTGTGTGTTACCTTTTAATGATTTGGTCTTTTGAATTGTTTGCAACAGAGGAGCTATACGAGTTTCTTGATCTTCAGCTTCAGAGTGACTTGAATGAGGAAAGGAGTAAGTTCTTCTTCTTTTAAACCCTGTTAATCAAATTTCATTGTCTCAACTCTTTGAACCTTATCCGGAAGCTGGTACTCTTGTTCTCACTCAATTAGCTGCCATTACTATTGTCCCTTCCTGCTAAGTATATGATATTTATGTAAAATCTCAAGTTTCGGTTGAATAAAGGAGGGTTAATATGCAAGATATATGATATGACAATTTCAACCTTAGGAATCAAAAGTGTTATCATTAGATGGTCGTGAGCTTAGTGTGATCAAGCCTTTATCAATTTTAAACTTAGGAGATGAATTTGGAAATATGTGATGGTGCATGATGTAGGATATGGCAATTTTAAAATGTTTTCACAATATGGTTTTACCATAGAATATGATCAAATCTTGATAACTACTTCGCAGTCAGGTAGAGAGGAAGTCATGGATTTGATATCAATCCTTTTGATGATGATGTATATAACTATGTTTGTGCAGTGAGGCACTACGAGGTGGTGTACTTGATTCATGAAAAACATGCTGAGGAGGTCGAAAGCGTTAATGAGAAAGTTCAAGGTGAACAAAAATGTCCCATTCTCATGTTCCTTTGTTCATATATGCACTCACTAGAAGTCATGCAGGACTGGTTATTTAGAAATCCTAATCCAGTCTTACATCGGTTCCTTTGGTTAAAGGTGTGATTGTGTTTGTTGATAATGTTCAGCATTCCTAAAGGAGAAGAAGGGGAAAGTTTGGAGGTTTAGTGACTGGGGGATGCGTAGACTGGCATATAAGATACAAAAGGCAGAGAATGCACACTACATACTCATGAACTTTGAGATAGAAGCCAAACACTTAAACGAGTTCAAGGGATTGTTAGATGCTGATGAAAGGGTAATTAGACATCTCGTGATGAAACGCGATGAGGCGATCACAGAAGACTGCCCTCCACCTCCGGAGTTTCACTCTGTTCGGGCAAGTATGAATGACGTCGATGACTTTTATGATGATGATGAAGAGGAGGAAGTTGGTGATGATGTGGAGTACGAAGTAGATGAAGATGGTAATGTTTATATGGTGGTGTATGAAGATGAAGAAGAAGATGGTGCTGATGAACCGGAACAAGGACAAGACCAGGCAGATATTGCTGGAAGAGAAAAGCAAATAACAGTAAAAGTATGAAGTTAAGAGCTGTTTTGTTTGTAGATCTTAAGTGTTTTTTCATGAAATTTACACAACAAAGGTCTCTTACTAGCATCGTTAAAGAACAAAGATCAAGAAACGAAGGCAACTAAAAGAAACCATCAACACTTAAACTTGATTGAAGATGTCTTAGGGAACATAAAGAAACAACAATCCATTACAACTCGAAGCAAACACTACCATTAGATTAGATAAACTACATCGTCAAACTCTGAATCCAGCTCCGGTCTCGTTCTCTGACTGAGATTAGAACTAACGTTTAGCAGGCCTGACGTCATCAGCAGCAACAGCTCCTTCCTCACCTTGGTCCTTAGCAACCCTCTTCCTCTTGGGGAGAGGCTCAGATTTGCCAGCAGACAAGTTAACACCATCATCATCAACATCGTCTTCTTCTTCATCTTCCTCAACGTCTTCCTCAACTCCATTCTCTTCAGGCTCAAAATCACTAGCGTCCTCCTCGTCTTCACCCTCACCAACCGGCTTCACTAGATACTCCGTCCCAAGATCCTCCTGCACAGTAACAATGACTTTAAACCCTAATTTTGATTTGGGGGAAAATCGAAAAAAAAAAACCCTAATCTGACCTAATCAGTGTTAAGCCAAATTCGAGACTCATTACACCTAAAGATATGAACAAAACGCCAGATCTATACTCTGCTCCCACGGATTATAGCTCAAAAAGATATTCTACCTCTTCATCATCGTCCTCCTCTTCGTCATCATCATCATCGTCGTCGTCGTCTTCATCGTCTTCCTCTTCACCGTCGAATTCTTCGTCGTCGTCTCCAGTAACTTCTTCTTCACCTCCTTGGTTTGTTTCTTTCACATCACTGTCGTCGTCGTCGCTCAGAACCTGAACATTAGGTTCCTCCGTGCGCTTCTTATCATCATCAACAGGCGACATCTTACTTTTCAAAGAGAATTACTTTTCCAGAAGATTATCTCAAGAGTGAAGAGAGCAGAAGCTTCGAACCAGCTTTAGCAGTAGAACTAGAACCCTAGGATGTTCAATCGTAGCCGTTCAATTTAAACTCTTTCTAGGATTGATGACATGGCACCAGATCTAACGGTTTGTATGAGAGAATAATGTGGTTTTGATGAACTAGGTAAATAATACGGAGTATATGCCGTTTCCCTGAATAAAAATAACAAAATTAATTGAGATTTTATTTTTTTCCAATAAGGGACACGTGGAGCGACTGCGAGTAATACACGTTTCTATTTGTTTGGGCCGTAATCTTCGTTTTTGGGATATATTAGATGAAAATGGCCGAATGTAAGCCCAGTATCAAGGACAGCTTTGTTCCGTAACTTTTATCTCTACTAAACCGGTTGTGTCTTTGGTTAAACGATTGAGCCGGTTATCGAACACGGGCAAAAAAAATGAGCACGAAGTTTCTGGAACCGAATCACGGGATATACCAACATTCACGAGCCAGATATCGACTAACGAGAGAAGACAGCCCCACAATATATTTTCGTGTTATGTAAGTACGAAAATATATTTTAAAAATTAGCTAGATGAATGTATATTGAAATTATTCGGTCGACGTCGGGTATTGCGTGAACTCTATGTATAATGGTATCTTTGTCGCATACGGACCGACTCACATAGGGGACCTATTCACCAATACTTCTACTTTTCTCTTGTTTTTGTGCTAACAACAACCACATGTAACCAAAAAGCTAAAGTGTTCACAAACAAAAACTAAAGAGTAGAGACAGAACCATGTGTTACGTATAAGATGATCATTAAAATACGCAGAGCTGCTTATAGTATAGTACATCAGTAAGATGACTTTCTATCAACCCCAAACACAAAAACTGTTGATCACGAAGCTTCGTCACGGGTGGAACTATACGAACAATGTATTTTTTATTAATCTTTACAAGTTTAACATAGATATATAAAGACATTCTTATGTGACAGACACGTATTATTAAACTTCTGTCTTTATGTTTAAAAGAACAAACACACATAAATTTTATTTTGTAAGCTTTTGACATTTTTTACCATATAACAAAATTATTTGCAGCTATATAACTCTAGAAACAGAGCAAGCTCTTCTCATTACACACAACTCTTCTCACTTTCTTGAAGTTTCACTACCACCAACGATGAAGACATCACTGCCGTCTCTCTCCTTTCTCCTCCTCCTCGTCCTACCATTACTAGCTCACTCCTCAGACGACCTTATCGACAAAATCTGCAGAGTGACACCATTCATCGACCTCTGTGAAGCCTCTCTCCGCCCACTCACTCCCTCACCTTCCGACCCAAAGTCTCTAGCCTCCGCCATGGCCTCCGTTGTTCTTGGTAACATGACGGATACTTTAGGATATATCCAATCACTGATCAAACATGCTCACGATCCCGCGGCGGAGCGAGCACTGGCTCAGTGTGCCGAGCTGTACCGGCCGGTGGTCAAGTTCAACATTCCTCAGGCGATCGAGGCAATGCGGCGAGGAGAGTTCGGGTTCGCGACGTATGTGCTCGGAGACGCAGAGAAACAGACTGCTACTTGCCAGAAGTGGATCAATAGTGCCGGTGCTGACGATGAAAGTTCGGTGGCTCTTACCGCTAGAAACAAGCTGGTTAAGAATCTTTGTGACGTGGCAATATCTGTGATTAAGTCTTTAATGAAGGGTCGTTAAGACAAGAATCTCTGTTTCTATTGCATATAATTATTATATATACTACTTTTATTTGGACAACAATTTTTATTTATACATATTTGTAACTATTGTGTCAATCAAATTTCTTGTTATCGATTCGTAAAATTAATAATTAATTTACACATAATAATCATCTACAAATTGATACTTGAGAAGATTGGAACCAGTTTAATCTAGTCGAGTGTATATGGTGACTTAAACAGTTAAAAATACTAAGAGTTCATGGGCCTTAAATACTGGGCCCATGAAGTATCCGAAGACAGCAACAGAATACACACATACACGTGAAACCACATGTTCAATTAATTTTGCACAGCATTAAAAGTGGTGTCTAAAGCTCAGTGGAGTGTTTAGATTGCAGCCACATGGATTCTGTTTCCAGAAATACTTGTTACTATTTTTATAATAATTAATTTCAAATTTAAACTGCAAGCATCGGTAACATGTGATTTCACATATAAAATTAAGTTTATCAATAATGTTGCTTAACTTATCTTTTCATCCGTTTTGATTTCGTCAAAAAAAATTGATGCTACTTAGCATTCTTTTTAAATGTAACAAATGATAAGGATTTGTTTTGTATTCTTCTTTTTTTTTTTTGTCAATTGTTTTGTATTCTAGAGTACCGTGACAAGTGATAACCGAATGCAAAATGAAAGTATAACATTGGTTTTATTCAACCCCATTTGTAAATTTCTCTCATTTTTATTACATGAAAACATTATTACAAAACTACTCTTAACCACATCGGATAGTTATTGTTTCATAGCCGCCGAGAAAGCAGCTGATTTGTGCCCCAAAAAATTATCGGTACGAATACATGGTTCACCGACACCGTAAACCGATAAATGGTTTGATAGTGAAGTATGGAGTTGTCTAGAGACCCTTTGGTTTACTATTCACTGTGAAACTCTACTCATCTTCTTTTCATTCTCCAAACCGGAAACAGGTTTAAGGAAACTGCGAGTACAGAAAATAACAGAATTAGAGATCATTTTAAACAAAACGAAAATATCATTGCACTTCTTAACCAGACAGAAAGTAGAAACAAAACAACATACTTGGGAAATCTCTGTGCTAAAACCGGACCGGCATAACCTCCATCCGGTTCGCTGGCAGATGGGTTTCCCGCATATTGAACCGGTACAAAACCGGAGCTAGTGGATGCTCTCGGCGAGAATCCTGAATATATTGGAATACACACACACATTAGATTAATCGAAATTAAAAAATAGCAAAACGCAAACGCAGTTTGAAAATGAATCACACCTTGAAAAACGAGGAGGAGGAAGAAGATAGCGGTGAGAAGAGTGGCGAGTACATTGCCGAGAGAAGAAGACGCAGACGCAGCTTTGGCCTCTCTCGACTTCTTCAAAGCTCTCATACGTTCGACCCTGGCTCGTTTCAGCATCGCCAGCTCAGCGATCTCCCGTATCAGTTTCTGATCCGCCGCGTCCAACGACGGTCCACGCGGCGGCCGAGGAGGTTTCGACGCTGATTTCTTGCGTTTCTCCTTCCGTTCGCTCCTCCCCCATTCCGGTTTACTTATCCCACATTGAACCGGAGTTGCATCTTTTTCCAACGAACCGACAGATTCTTCTCCGGTTTTTACCGGTTTGTTATCTGGCGATGTTGTATAAACATTGACGCAGTCTAAGATTCCTTTCTCAAGATCAACATCGAAATCGATACTCATTCCCATGATCTCACTCACTAGCTTCTTCACACTTTTGGACCAGAGTATGAGTTCTGATGAAGATATCTTAGGTCTTGAACATGGAATCAAGATCAAGATCTTATCTCACAGAAGAAAAGAAAGAACACACACCAAATGTGTCTCTATATGTGTGTGTGAGTGTTTTCTTTTCTCTTTTATTGAAGCTGGTGTTGCCTTTAATAGCCCAAAGCAAGTAAAGAATGAATTACAGCTAACGTCACGTCTCCTGAAAATAACCAAAAAACCTGCAAATATAAATTTAATTTTTTCATCAATCGATAAAGAAAATGGTTAATCATAGTGCATAATATGGATAATTACCGAATCTAAAATCACGTGGTATAGATAGATAAAGTTAGAAGGAAAAAGTAAAGATTGGATTTAGAGGATTAAAAGAGGATGGAAGGAGTTTGAAGTTTAGTTGATGTTTTTATTCAGATAATAATACTGTCAAAAGTAGGTAATTAAATAGGGTATTCATTTGAAATTAATTGTTTATGAGAAAAAGAAAAAACAAATAATATGCGTAATATCGGGAATGAAGCAAGGAACAGCTGTGTTTTTTGCTTTTTTCTTATGCCGTGACTTAGGGAGAAAAACATACTAAAATTATAAAAATGTATTAAAATATTTTCTCGAATTGTATACCGAAAAATTAAATCGGAATACTGATGAGTGATGATGAATGATGGATGAAGAACAGAGTGTGATTAGAAACAGTAAAAAAACTTTTTTTAAAAACATGAAATATACGGACGAAAATGGTGTGAATAAAATAGAAAAATGTTAGAAACTGCTAGTTGTTGTGTGTACGTACCTTGAAACGAAAGAGAAGGAGACTCAGATCCGATACTGAAGAGATGAGAGCAGAGAGACCGAGGAGAAAATGGCGGCAGATTAGTTGTCCGAGTTCAGACCCATTCCAAAAAAACTAATTCAGGACAAAGAAAATAGGAAGAAAGATTTGTACACACATTCGTCGAAGTTTCTAGGAGAGATTAATATGCAGTAGGTATTTTATTCTGAAATATTCTGGATTTTGACAACGAAATAATTTTATTAATTTGATGATTTTAAAATTATAATAATAAGAAAAAAGACAGCAGATTTTGAGTTAGTAATGGAGTGTATTATGTGTTTATGTTCTAAATATAAGGTGAGATTGCGCATATGAGCTTTTATTCTCCAGCAGGGAAGCTTCACGTCACCGACGCATAGACATGGGCCAAAATGTTATTTTATTCCACTTAGATCCCCTTGTTTTTTTATTTCTTATGCGTTTGCATCAGTAAAAGTATACTTTAGACCTTTGAACAAATGTTTGTTCGTACGCTAGTTTTTTTTTTTTATAAATACAAAATTTTGTAATTTTCGTATGAATTTACAAGGAAATTACAGAATCATGTAGAGAAAGACAGATTTGGCGACATGTAATATCACATATTGAATAAATTTGGACCCAATTTGATTTACTATAAATCTGTCTGGCCCAGTTTACAAATATCTGAAGCTTACAACTGCCAACGAGAACCTTCTCTCAACAACCCTATGAATGAAATTATGAAATATAGGGGTTAAGTCCCTTAACCAATAAAATTTCAATTAACCCCTGATATCTGATTACGATGAACTCTTCCTTTGTCTCATCGCCTCGAACTTATTCAACAACCTCGTTTTGTTATATATGTTGTATGATGTTTTATGTGATTTTCTTTTATTTTTTGCTATTCTATACCATTGTCAATGTTACAAAATCATCACTAGATTCTGTAACAAATAGTGAAGTATAGGAAGCTCCAGTTTCTTTTATCCCTTATGAAATCAATAATTCTAGAAAAATCATAAGGCATGGGGGTGTCTGATTGGTAGGGAGCTCTTCACATCCAAACATTAAATATAATCAGTCCATTTCCGAAATTATACCGTGGCCCCGTGATACTGACTTGTTACACACCGCACGAAACAGTGTATTACCACGTTTATTATTTGTACAAATTAGAGCATGATTAACCATGGAACTCCACTAGAGTCTCTTAATGTCTATTTAAATAATACATTGTAGTTTAGAACTTTAGTTAAGAGACACCTAGTTTTTGTGCTCCAATGATAGTTTTTTAATTAAAGGTTCTTAAGAAAAATTACAATACTATGACTCAAGGGGATGAGATTACCTCATCAGTATTTGAAAAGAAGTTGTTACCTCTACAATGACAAGGACAAAACGAAAACAACAGCTACAACTGATGCAAAACCAAACTTCTCTTTTGATATGGACAAGGCGTTTTCGCAACACCACCTGTCAAGAAACAAGTACAACACAACAAAGGCATATATATCAGACAAGGAGTTTCAGTGCTGTCTAGTAATAGAAACAAAGCTCCTCCTATGCAGGTACTCACAAAACTACAGTCAGAATAAAGTAACCAATGACCACCAAGCAGGATAGATGAGATTGTTTAGTATAAGAAAATAAAGAGAGATGAGTATTTGTGTGTGATGTTACTTATTGTGCAGCTCGTTAAGCCAACTACCAATGCTCTGGAAATTCTGCTGTTTGCTGATGTCGTAAACAAGAAGAGTCCCAACAGCACCTCTGTAATACGCAGAAGTGACTGCTCTGAAATGTTTTTGCCCTGCTGTGTTCCATATTTGTGCTTTGATCTCCTTACCAGTTGTAATACGCAGGACATTCTTTGTCTGCAAATGCAATCAAGTGAGAAAAATACTGAATTCAAGTTCGAGAAAAGTATGTTCAAAGCAAACAGCTCATGTACAAACACCACCAATCAACTCCAAGTTTCTTAAAAAACTAAAAGTTGGTCTCATTATAATTTCAGCATTAAAAAATCAAGAACTCACTCAATAAAGAGAAACGAGCAAAGATAACACATATATATGTAGTTACTTCTTCTCTTAGTCATAGCGGTAGAGTTAGCACAGAGACAACAAAAACCACAAACTGAGTTTAGAAACTAGACATCTCAAGCTCTGAACTTCCCTACAACTAAAAGTTTTAAAAAGCCAAACCTTTTGTCAAAACGCCACTGTTGCTCTTCTCCACTTTGATCCTGACGGTAAGGCATGAATCCGGTGATGACGAGAACAAAACAAGACGGAGATGCCGGTTGTGAAGCAAGAACGCGCCAGAGAAGCTTGATTTGGAGCAGGTGCTATCGTGGTGTGGTTTGGTCACGGATTCAGCGATGAATTGTGATGGATGAGAGCTCCGCCGCGACAACGACGGTGAGACTGTTGCGGTGTGAAGCAGAGCACATTGGTATGATGAGCAGAGATATGGCAGTGAGGCTTGAGAGTGGACAAGAGGCGCCACCTGTTCGATTGCGGGTGAGTGGAGACCACAAAGTGGTGATTAGAGCTCGAGATCGAGCAGAGGGAAAATGCAAAGATGAGACTCGAGAATGAGAGAGAGAGATAAGAACCCTTTTTTACGAACATAGACCCAAACAAAGCTCCGATCAGTGGCTTTAACGAGTAATTCATATTCCCTTTTTCAGTCGGCTACATGCAATTTTCTTCATCGATAGAGACACATAGGAGAGATAGAGAGACGAAAGGTTTCACCAAAAATATTTTTTTATCATATGGGAGCTACACAATTATAACACGTGTCCTCTAAGATATGTGTCTTCTAACTCTTAATTAGGAGACGTTTCTTGTGATAATTATAATTTTTCTTTTTCTTTTAATCATAATTGTGTTAAGACACCTAGCTAAGAGACTTGGATAATCATGCTCTTAGAAGATAAAAGTATGTATATTTGTTCCCCTTTTCTTCTTTTTGACGAATCAGTTGAGCTACCCATCATGAACCTTTTTAAAATATACTAATACTTACATACAGTCTGTAATAACTTGCGACAAGATGTCATTAGCTCAACTGGAAAAGATTCTGGCCATTGTATCAAAGATTCTCAATTCGAATGACAACTGGGACAAAACTAATATTACATGATGTAATTTCGGGTCTGGGGGAATTAGGGTTTCAACCCGAACCTCCTGATAGTTAAAAAAAAAATTGCGAGTTTGCCCAAATAAATATTAAAATATTTATGTTGACAAAAATATATATTAAAATATTATAAATTTTCCATAAGGAAGATTGCTATTTATAAATTTTGTAATGTGGATTTGTGGGGAGAACTATGGAAAGAAATACGTGGGGAGGGCTCTTTTGTGACGAGGACCAGACCAGTCAAATTCTGTCTGCCACGCCCGCACCGGCAAAAGCTTAAAAGGTTTGGGCCTATAATGTATTGGCACGAAGCCCATTAACGATAAAACTGCAAACAAAGTCCATTTATGTTCTATACTTATTTTGACATTTTCAGTCTGTGCATCCTTTTCTTATTTGAATGAGGGGTTTGTGATTGTGCATCTTATTCTTTGCGGGAATCAAACTATTTTTGTTTATGTCATTCAAAAATTATCGATGTATCACCAGAGATCATTATCTCAACTGGAACAACGTCCGTCATTGTGCCAGAAATCCTCAGTTACTTAGAATAAAATCAATATTACATGTTGTATTTTCAGGTTTTGAGGATTAAGACTTTAGTCCGAACTTCCTACTAAGAGCATGATTATTGGGGGTCCTAAAGTGGGTTTCTTAAGCCGTGGGACCCATGAACAGTGTAAGGATCGGTTACAAAAACTATAGATTAAGAACCGGTTCTTATGAGTTTCTTATACTGTTCACGGGTCCCACTGACACGTGGCGACTCGCGATTGGTTCACTTTAAAAAAAGTAAAAAAAAAAAAAAAAAAAAATAAGAAACCCAAAAGGGTTTCTTGGATTAATGATGCCCTAATTCAGAAAAAAAATATCCATGTATCTAATTTCAAAGTATCTCATAGAATGAACAGTATAAAACTGAGGTATACATAAGCAATAAGAATTGTATTATATAGTACTGCATGGGAATATGCATGTTATTAACAATAGAAACCATATCATCTCTCAACAAGAATAACGAAAGAAGACTCAACATAATATATAAGCATGTCTACGTGACGATAAAGAATCGGTCACCTCATTATTATACGTTCCTCCTAATCATGTAAAAATAGGCTTATGTCTCAAGAAGAATCATTTAAGGTGAGTCACCGTAATTATCACCACCGCCGTATCCACTTCCATATCCTTCACCGTATCCGCTACCATAGCCTGATCCATTTCCACGGCTACCACCACCACCACCACCGCCTCCTCCTCCTCCTCCACCGCCACCTCCCCCGCCTCTACCACCACCACTTCCATATCCAGAACCGCTTCCATAACCTGACCCGTATCCGGAACCTCCGTTACCACCTCCACCACCACCACCTCTGCCTCCGCCTCCGCCTCCACCACCACCGTTTCCTCCTCCAGACCCGTAACCACTACCGGACCCATATCCTGAACCGTATCCACTCCCTGAACCTGATCCTTCTCCTCCTCCACCACCACCACCGCCGCCACCTCCACCTCCTCCTCCACCATTACCTCCCCCGGAGCCTGAACCATATCCGGAACCTGAACCGGAGCCTCTACCAAAAGCTCTTGGTGATCTAGCTGCTAAACATAAGTCAAAAACAACCAAGACCAAGAAAGCAACTCCCAAGAACTTGAAGCTTCCCATTTTCATCGCTTCCTTTACGAACCAAACTAATCAGTCACTGGTCCAAAGATACTCCTTTGTGAACGTTTAAGAAAAAATGAAGCTAGCTAGAGAAGCCTTTAGTGAAGTTGGATTGAGTGATTGTATATGGAGAGAATGTTGGCTTGTGTGTGTATTTATAAGGAGCTGAGGATAATGGAAACGTAAGAGTCACGTAAGATCTAGTAGCTTCCTTTGACCTATATGTGTGAACAATGGTGAACAAAGTGGGGCGGCAACTTCTTAGTGCTCTTCTTGGTGATTATACGGCCATCGCCACTTCTCCAATATCCACCCCAATTTTTATATTTTAAATTACTAGTATTGGTACATGTGTCTTATCTTCAAGGCTCATCTCTCCAAATTGTTAGTAGAAAGTGATATGCTTAACAGACACGTTTAGACGTTTCGAGTAGCACGATTCATCAACCAACATTTCCATAAACAGTGATGCCAAAGTCATATTTGAAAAAGTTCACATTTATAATAAAAATATTCGTTAAGTGCTTATTGTGGGTGTGCTTATTCAAGTACATGGTACGTGGCCTCTAGCCTTTTCATTTGAGTTTGTAAGTTGGGTACTCGAACTTTTTTATCAAGACTTTCTTTATGAACCGAGACGCGTGAAGAAGGTCCAAACTGGACTTTACTGTATTGTTATTGGGTCGATTGGTTACTGTCTTACAAAATCATTTTTGCCTTTTATCAAATTCAGGCCTAACGAGAACATATTTGTGTTAGAGCCCATCCTTCATTCTATTGCATAGTCTCCTTGTTGTACGTGTGCCAAAGTAGCGTGCTGCTTTATATAGTATGATCATACATTCATATGACAGTTAGGTGGGCTGTTTGGAATTGAATTTTGACACATGCAGTTCAAGTGGTAGTCAAGTAACATGCTATCCAACTACTTCTGATATATTGAAAGCATTCCGAGTTCGAATCAAGCATTGTGATGGTTCTTGGGCGAAAAATCCATGTTGTAACATTAAATACGTTTCTATAAAGATATGATTGGCCGCATTAACCAAGAAAATATATACATCAAATAACGTATTCATATACATCAAATAACGTATTCATATACATCAAATAACATAAACTAGTTTTTTTAATCGAAAATAGTTTACCTTCAATATAAAATTATGACTTTATCATCATCAGTTCGCTATTTATAGAAAATAAAACCTATCAAAAGTTCAGGAAACAACTGAAATAGCAGACTGAATTGGTTAGCAGGTTTTTTTTTTTCGTGTGTGCTTTATCCCATCATTTTTTGCTTTGTTGGAAACATAATCAATAAACGAGTAATTTTGTTAACCGTTAAATATGTTTGAATATACTGAATGTATTTTATTAAGAGGAGAAGTTACACTAGAAATATATATTTTTTTAAAAAATCAGTTTCAAAATAGAAATATATTTCATTAATAAATATTGTTATATCATATTATTACAAAGGTGTTGTTTTCGTGTTTTACGGCTTTTTGAAAAACTAGACAGGCCAGGGTCCTACCCACGTGCATTTTGAAGAGTTGTGGACAATGTTTTTCTCTTTTCTATGTGTGTTGTAGACAGATTAACAAGTCTTTTTTTTTTTGAATCAACAGACAGATTAACAAGTCTGTTTTCTGTTTTTCCCAGCTTATATAAACATAATGATAATCAAGTTAAAAGCAGACTCGAATTGTGTTAATTTAGTTTGTAAGTTAAGTTTCAGATAAGTGGTGAGACTATGACGACTTTTGAAAACTTTGAAAATGATAAATTAATAAATGACGAATTCGACCACCTTGCGCATGTTTCTAGAACCTATTATCTATAACTATTCAAGTTTAGACTATGATTAGCCCGCGCTTAATCAAAGTCTAGGGATCTAATTGCCACTCAATAATTGATTATCATAAAGTGGCCTTTCTTAAAAAGTAAATGTAGAGAACAAAGGAAAGAACAATCACTAGTCCACTACTCTCGTAGCATGTGAGCCTTGAGCTAAATTGGTTTTAGGCATTTGGCAGATCAAAATAAATTTGGATGATCACTTATTATTACATTACAAGTATTAATCAGTTTATTACTAGTTCTGCATATCAACAATGTAGCTTCTCGATGTATGTTTAACTATCTGGTAGACAAGATACGTCGATACGAGTTTTGATCTTCCTGATAGAATTAGTAATGTTGAAAGATTGTATACAACTGTTACTATATGATATTGATGTCGTTGATCCGTAACTATCCCTTTTGGTGAACATGAGTAATCGCAGGCCAAAATCTGAAGTAATTTGTTACCATTTCAGGTAATATATGATTAAAATTATAGCCAGAATATGAGTCAAGCCATATTCCATCAAGGCATCAACTAACATGAATCCTTAATTACTAAACCGCCATAAATTGGTTAGTTTACCCCTACCCCCACTTATAAGAATCATACTCACTAGAACCCTCGTCAATTAGAGTCTTATTCAATAGAATAGAAATAAATTTTCATCATTGCAAAGTTCATAACTAGCCGTCTAGGGTAACATGAATATGAACTTGGCACTATCAACCAAAAAGACATGGTATTGTTTAGGATAACATTATTCACGTAAGCATGTATACCACTATACCGCCGTGCTCGAAAACATCTATCACAATTGTTTGTAGAGTCAAAACCAAAGAGAAAAAATTGTCTGTAGAAGTAAAAAAAAGAAACCATGACAATGATGAATGGATCTTAAATTCCTAACTATAACAAAATACAAATATATATATATATATATATATCACAAAATTAGTTTTGACCAAAAACTATATTAGACTACCATTAAAATCCCAATAAATCTATATTAAACAACGCTGAATGACAATACTCCATATAGTAATAATATCTGAAAATTAATGCTGACATACAAAATAAAACTGTAGAAATAACAAGAAGTTGAGAAATGAAGATTTATATATTACTTTTGTTACAAAAACGATTTGTAAGTTACTTGAGGGATCCCTATTACTTGACAACCCAACAAACTTTGTCGTGGATTGAGATGAGACAGCAGAGAAATGCCCATCTCCTGTTTCAACACAGCAACCAAGCGATTTACCATAATTCCTATCTACATTTTCTATTTAAATATTTTGTTGTTCTTGTTGTGAATCTAACATTTTGTTCTTGTCGTACACGTTAGGCTTGTAAAAACCACATATCTATTCTAAGAATAATCATATTCTCATAGGAAATATATATAATCAAATAGTTGCACAAGTAAACAGTAATGATCTTATTTTGAAGAAAAAAAAAACATTGCATCAAAGACTGCATTGAATATAAAAAAACACTGCATTAAATAGATTTAATTGGACGTAAGAGAAAAAAAAGATTCAAATGGGCGTATTTTGTTTCCCTACTCTGGATAGTAAGAAAGTGGATAATCTTAGAGAACACACGCGTGGTCCAACAGGTGATGTGCCCCACTTGCGAATAAGAGTGGTCAGTGGCTCGTGTATGGTTAGGGCAGCGGCACACCACATGCTGCCCGTCATTGTGAAACTGGAACCGTCTTGGTAAACAATGTCTATAATCTATTAGCTAACGCAAAATTGCTGTGTATGTTTTATATATATGAGAAGACATGCATCTTGCCATCTTTATTGATGAATGTTTTTAAAATACATGCATCAGATTTTGGGTGCACGAAAATATTTTATTCTGGTTCAGCTAACATCCATAGTTGCAAAAAAATAAATTAAAATTCAAATGTAAAGTTTATTTTCCCTGGTCGTGTATATATGTGTCTGTTTCAACAACGAAAGTTCAAGAAATCGATCGGTTTGGTTGATTAAAAAATGTTTGATCAACTTCATAATACATATGCATTCTGCCTCATACACGTTTTTTTTAAATAATTGATCGGAGATATTTGGACCTAAACCCAAATAACTATGGAGATGGTACCAACGAATAATTTGTGGTTTCCGGTTTTCAAATGAAACATAAAACATGACTCATGTCGACCAAAGAAATGATAAATTTACTTATTGACAAAATTTAAACTTAAAACCAATGAATTTACGCTCTACTTTGATTTTTTTACCATCAGACTACCACCGTCTAGTTATATAAATTAGTAATTAGAAGGTTTCTTGCGCCATGCGCAATAATAATAATTCTAAAATTATAGTTATGTATTAGATTTTAAATTTTAATATATATTTTAGTAATATTTTTAGATTTGAGTTTTATAGCACAAAAATCAAAATAAATATTTTAACATTTATTTATTTTAGGAATTCTTAATTTATATTTTAAAATTTAGTTAAATTCATTTATTATTTTAAAATAAATTAAAGTAGTAACAACTAACTTACTAATTAATATAGTAAATCAAACACATTTGCTGAACGAACATATTCTATGTCGATTATATAAGACATTTTTTGAAAACATGATTAGTTGTTTTTACATGGAGTTAAAGTACAACTCATAAATTTAATTATTTATGATAGAAGTATAATTATTTACAAATTTTTATTTTTAAATTCTAAATTTAATGTAGAACTATTTTATATTTATATTTATGTTATTAATTTAAAATTACTAATGATAATATACACAAATTATTCTTATATTTTAAGAATCTTACAAAAATGTATACTTCATAAATGACATTACTAAAAATGTAAACTTTATTAATGGTATTGTACATATCATAATAAGTTGATAGTCATGTCATATTTTATGCTAAGTTATATCATCATTTTTTCTTTTAAAATCAATGTGGTGATGACACATGGTAAAATCATTTCTCAAATAATGTTTAGTAGATAGTTTCTGCAACCATTAAGAAGCCTACTTAAGGATGAAACCAATAATTTGTTGAAGCTTGGTGTTTTGAAAATCAAAAGTCCCTCCTCTCTCTCTCTCTGGTTTGTAGTTTTCTTACATGCTAATCTAGTAATCTATGACCATGCAAAGTGTATACAGTGTATCTAAACCGACAACTAAGTGACTCGAATAGTCGACAATAAAAAGGTGATTGGAATCAAAACCAATAAATAGTCTTTATTGACAATCAAATTAAAGAGGAGGTTAACGGAAAGCAGCTTAAAGCTCTCATAGCGACGCTATACACGCTTATGAGTCTACGACTACACAAAATCATTTAATCCATGTGCTCTCCTCTTTCTAACTATCTTCTTTATTTTTGTGGTCGATATAAACCATTGTGGACATGGCTATCCTTAGTTCCTTAGCCTCGTCTTTACGACTCCATCAATTTGAGATTTCAATTCAAACTTTGCTATCATTAGCACGTTTATTTTGAGCTGCGAAATAGTTTAGTCTAGTATAACCACATTGCAACTATTGAACACTACAACTATTGAAATAACGCTGGAAATATTAGTTTACCGAGAAACATATCTGCATGATTATTACTTTGTCGATGTAAATCTAATAATTTTAGAATAAAGTACTTAACTAAATTCTTACGATATTTGTTTTTTTTTTTGGTCAGAGTACACTGTTAAGTAATTAAAAATGAAGATCTATCTACTAACATCTCTTCTGAAGTATATCTATTCAAAGATTTACATTGTCTACACAATTGAATGCATCACATGTGCAACGAAAATATAAGATGTTGGTGGGGTTAGTGTACAAAAGTATTGAAAGTTGGAGATAATGTAAAAACCACGTGACATGTGTCAGAAAAACATTATGTTTCATGAATTTTGTTTCTTTTTTTTTGTTTTTGGTTTTTATAAATTTGATTTTGCTATCACTATTCCTCCAAAATACTAACAGTTTCACCAAAGTCAGTGCCTATTGGCCGACCAAAAACAAAGAAGAAGATTTTACTGCCGTTTTCATTCACTTGGTGTTTTCTTTTTACCCAAGTGATAATTTTTCATCTAGAGGAATTAATCAAAAATAAGGAAAGGAAACTATACATTGGTCGATTATATTTATATATTCAGAACGGAGCATGTGACTGAGTCATTTAGAGCATGTGACTGAGTCATTTAGGGCATGTTTATTGGGAGTCTCTTAGCAGAGGTTATTAACTTTTTTAAGAACCGTTTCTTAACTTTTAACTAAGAAAACTTAAGAGACGTCTCTTAAATAAGAGACTTAAGAGCCGACTCTTAACCAAAAATTTTTTTTTTAAAAAAAAAATCAAAAAACGAGTCAATTTAAGCTAAGAACCCCAACTTAAGAGACCGTGGATAAACATGGCCTTATGTTCATGTCTTTATGTCTTTCTCAGCCATGTGATCTAATATTGTGTCATAACTCTCTAGATTTTTATTTCCTTTTTAACCATCTTACATCACCAAAATCTAACTAAATAACCATATTACAAATGAAGAAAAAGAAACAATCATATAAGTGTCATAACAAAGCGAAATTCAATTCCAATCACCAACCCTAACTCCAAACATAACAAAACAAAAAAGTTTTAATCATATCTTCCCATTGTTGCATTTGCCCCTCCAAATTCATATCATTAATTCACCAAACACCTAAAAACATTAACTCGATCTTGTCACTACGTGTAGTATAGCTATAGAATCACAAATCAGAATCTCAAAAATGTACTTCCACGATTACCAAGAAACTGAAATTTATTACGACTGTAACAGAGAGAGATTCAAGATAAAAAAAAAGGGATATACATGATGAAAATGGTAAAATGACAACAGTAAAATAGCAAACGATACAGTGAAAAAAATAATGAGAAACATTTTTTTGGTTTTTTGTTTTTTGTTTTTTGTTTTAATTTGATAAAGAAAGGGAAAAAGACAGTTTGGCCAACTAACCAAGCACATGTGTTTGTCCCTCTTGATGTTCTGTCGGAGAGGTGACGGCGGAGAGAAGAGCAGTCATGGCACGAATCTGCATCTCCATGGCAGCTATATAATCAGTAGTCTCTTCCAAAACCACCGGTAACGTCTGTTTACGGCAACCGGGAACTAACCGGCTCAAAACCTTCACTTTCCTCTGGACAGCTGGCAATCCTTTAGCCTTAATCCTCATAACCGTCGCTGCTGCTCTCTGTTTCTTTAACCGGAGACTCCCGGTGGTGATTACCGGTTGAGTCAACGCCGGGGCCGTGATTCTCTGACGTTTGTGTTTCCTGAATTTGAGTTTAACGGCTTTGGATAGAATCGCTCGGCTCCAGAGTGTCTTCCCTCTCGCCGCGACGGCTAAGGCTCTGTCGGCGACTTCGCGGACGGCTCTACCGCCGTTGTTGTGGGGATTGGGGGAAGGTTGGCTGATACGAAGCTCGCGAAGAGCGTGGACGAGCTTGGTTGAGTAGATCTGTTGCTGCTTCTCCGATCTCCATTTCTGTAACGATGGAGGCGGAGACGGTGGAGACTTCTTCTTACGCTTAAGGCGAGAGAGATCGGAGCTGGTCGGAGGAGGAGACGTGGAGTCCATTAATCGCCGATCAAGTCTTCAGAATCCGATAAAGAATCAGAGAAAGTCGGAATCGAGGATCTGTATAAGACGACGACGAATGGAGGATAAAAGAGATGAATAATAATTGAGAGATGATTAATGATTAGTTTTTTTTACCTTTGTTGAACGGAACGGGACGGAGGTGGTGGTGGTGGGAGGGGATGAGGTGTCAGAAAGGATGTGGAGAGGAAGAAGAAAGGGAAGCAAAGAATCGCATTTTTATAAACAAAAAATGAAAATTTAGTATAATTTTACCACCATCGTCATTCTCCTCTCCTCTCTCCCCATGTGATAGCAATATCCTATCCTGTTGTATATATTATTATTATTATTCTTATCTTAATTCTCCTTTGTTTGTTTGATGATATGATATGGGCCTAACTGGACATATGCAAAGTTATGGGCTTTCTTTGAACCAGCTCAATACCGAATTATAAGGCCCATTTACGCACACGAAACCCTAGTTCCATCATATCCCCATATATAAATATGAATCACTTCTGTCAACTCCATTTCGCTTGTGTATGTTTGCTGTTAATACTCCTCTTTTTTTATGACCTTTGTTTGTAATGGTGTTAATTTTTTCCTTGATTGGGTTCGTCTCTCAGATTGATTATCCTGTAGAGTTTTTGATAGCTATGGGATGTTTTTTTCATTGATTTTTCTTCTATTAGAGAGGCGATAAAATTAAGCCGGGGCGTTGAGTCGCTTCGCCTATGTGAATCAGGCGTAGCGAATAAGCTCGTGCTAGATTTTGTATTTGTTATTTTGCATGTTTCTTTTATGGATCCTATGATGGCATGAAATCTTTGAGACCTGATTTATTTTATTGATGAAAAGCTATAAGCACTTTTTACTCTGAGGATCCTTTTATATACACATTTGTTTTCATGTTAATAATGGTAATTAGAAAAGGTGATGAATATGCACTGGGCTCTGAGTTGTTGTATTGACATTCAACTTCTTTTTGATGCATAACGCAGCCTAGAAAGCTTTTTCTGATTTTCCCTTTGTTTCATTATAACGTATTGCTTTTTATTTTATTTTTAAGTCTTGTTTTGTCTAAGTCATTTTTCTTGGTTAAAATTAGAGATGTGTTCATCATATTTGTACTGGACCTCCTATTCATCTTCAAGAGGAAGAACTATAAATGTCCATTGTACATAGAAAGATAATTATATTTGTTACTAATGATCAACATACTGGAAAATACCACCAGTGATGGATGTTATCTTTTTTATAAAATCTCTATAATTACAAAAGTATATCATTTATGAAAACTATAAGTTACATATGTTATAGTTATGTTAAACATGTTATATAGACTCTGACCCGCATGACAATAGACATAACATAAAGAAAAAGGTAGAGATCAGCAGTTATTTAAAAACCTGAAAAGTAGTTGTCAGTTCATATGTGAGGTATGTCTGAAGAGAAACTATAGTCACCATAGCTCATTACGTACCATGTCGCGACTCTTCTTTGTCTTGTTTTCAGATGTTGTCCAGCGTTTATTACATTGATTCAAGAGCATTTCGGCAGAGCGAGAGAGAGATTAGTCTTTGGTTGAGTTTGGTGTGGCCTTTGGATTTTAGACCATGATTAAAGAGGTCTTTAGGGAGATTTTTTAAAGTGTGAAACTCATGAACAGTATAAGAGTCGATTATAAAAACTATAAATTAATAATTGGTTTTTATGGGTTTTTTACGTTGTTCACGGGCTCTATTGACACGTGACGATTTGCGATTGATTCACTTTAAAAAAAATCAAATAAGAAATCCACTTAGGCTTAATCATGCCTTTAGTTCATAGTTCAAGAACACTATTATACTTGTGATGTCATCATGAAAACGGCTGTCTCACTTTCTTGTCAATCTTACTTAGATCTGAAGAGCCCCTTCTATCAGTCTTTGCGCTTCTCTGTACAGAAAGACATAACACAAGCCACAGTCCAACAGTATCAGTTACATATCTTGAAAGTCATTGTAATTCGGATACTAATGACTTGAGTCCAGACAAAGTTGGCAAACTGCAAATTCACTTGCAAGTCAAACAATTTGCTTGAGAGACAAGTTACTCTAGAAACTTACAGAGCGGGGATGGATATGAACAATCTCAACTGCTTTTTTGTTGCTTAAATGTTCCCAAAGACCATGATCAGATGAAAAAATGAGGAACGAATCACATAGTATGGTCGGGGTTGCTGATATCAACGGTCTTTTCCTCGGTTGAACTTGTGACCCCTTAATTATAGCAATGACCCCTTAACCATAACGACGCTTGATTATATCAATGTCCCCTATCTATTTTTCCCCTATCTTGTTATGTCTACGTAAAATCATTGCAGATAATATCATGGTTTAAAAAAAGTAGCTGAACAAGAGCTCATTCTATAGTTTTTCTTCTTTTTTTGGTATGATCGCTCATTCTATAATTAGCAATAGCATATGCATGTTCATCCTTATGTTTTTTTGTTATTTAACCTGATACTTATTTTGTTATCATCTGATTGTTATTATTTGTTTGTGTCATGAACAATGAGAATTATACACAAAGATTTCCTTATTTTTTTTTAGCATTCCAAGGAAAACAAACATCAAACAACTTAGTGTTTTTGTTATGTTTGCAAGGTCCACTCTTTCGTATCTTCCATTCACATTGTCTGCAACCAAATTTCTTAAACTCTTTATCTCTCTTTTGTTTATAAATATCAAAATAATGCCACTCGTTCCCCCAACTAAAATTGCAAAAGAATAAAGTTCGGCCAAAGACATCCGGTTTAAATTTAAATGCCGGCCATGATCCACCTGGTGCCAAAATCCGGTCTTCAATTTTATTATCCCCTGATTTACAACTGTACCATAGCGATAAACCACCTCCAAGATCATTATGAATCGTCACTGTCGTCTTCTTTGCTTGAGTTATGGTTGCAGTTATTATGGACATGGTCATCATGAATAGAACATTGAGGTGTTTTGGATAATCCATTGCTTTTGTTTGTTTGTTTCCTTAGAATATTTCTTCCATTATATATAATGAAGCACTGAGAGATTTCTACCTCATGTGCAAATATAGTAATTTTCTAAAAATAGTATTTTTATTGCAAAATGAAAATTAATCTACATTTTCATATTATTAAATTTCAAATTTTAATTAACTTCACCGGTTAAAATACTCACAAAGGTAAATTCTTGTAATGTTTTATATTTTATTTGATATAACTATATTTACTTTTATTTCATTAATTTGGATTCATTTAAATTTAGTAAAAACTAAATTTGTATTTTCTGAAAATATAAATTTATTATATAAATTAAAGAATAGATTTAGATGTATAAATTTTAGTATTTTTGTTTTAGTTAGCATATATTAAAATGAATCAATTGTAGTTCAACTAAAGTATTCACGAGTTCAACAATTAGAAAACTCGATTAGTCATTTATTTTCCAAACATTTAACTATCAATGAAATATGATCCGAAACATAGTGGTATTAACCTTTTCTGTTAACTCTTGTTGTTAAATAACTTACGATGAATTTGTGTATATAAACAATATTCTTCATCCAATGTTTTTTTTTTCTTTTAATAGATTATAACATCATTTTGATTGTTATAAATATACATCAATATACCTTGTGACACACGCTTCTAACCACTCCACTATTCCCGGTTAACACCTTGTAAGAAGACAATTTAACAAACGCGGAAGAAAAAGCGTTGAAGAAACGGTCCTGATCAGCCGCAAACGCTTCCACAAAGGGGCGTGTGCGTGGGTCCACTCCAATCTCCGAGTCAATTCTCAGATTGCCACGTCCCGCGATGGAACCATCGTAATAAGCTGTGTCGAAGACCAACGAAGTCTGGTCGTTTGGAACAAATGTTGCTTCTGCTGCTTTGGATGTCGGAGAAAAATCTGGGCAAACAACTCGCAGGAACGTTTGAAAACTTGGATCCATGTTAGCGTTCATCGGGTTTTGGTTATCGAAACGTGACAATACGTTGTTACAATGTGTCACCCCTATTGAATGTGAACCTGCAAATAAAACAAAAACAAGAAAAAACCAAAAAGTGTTTATGATATGTAACAAATATGCGTAGTCCAAAACTCTTAGTACAGGAAATAAGTATATAAACCTATAAAGGATATATTATATGTCTATATATGCATATATTAATATATTGTATGTAAATAATCAAAAATAATATATTGAGCAAATCTTTTAGATATATAGTACCATAATATGACAAATGTAGCACATAAAATATTCAAAATATCTTTTTTTTTAAATATCATTAATTAAATGATAAATGATAAATGACTAAATTAATCTAAACCCTAAACCATTGCCACAACTCTACCCCATAAAAACTAAACAATAAACTATAAAAAGTAAAACCAAATTCAAATATAAAATAAAAATTTGATATTAATGTTATTGTTTAAAAAAATATCTTTTATATGCTATTTTTATTTTACAATAAAAAGTATATTTTAATCCTATTGTAGAGTGTGAGATTTACGTACCCATAATGGCCACGGACTCCTCGACGGTCATGTCCATGCCAGCAAAGAGACTTAAGATAGAGTCGACATCAGCGGTGGAGGGAGGAAGCTCAGTGTCAGCCCCATGTTTGCTAGGAGTGGAGAGAGAGTCTTTTCTTCCTAATGGCACTGCGATGAGTGGGCCACCCGTGAGGGCGACGGCTTCTCTTGCGGCGAGGATGATGAGGTCAGAGCAAGACACTTGTTGGGGACATTCCACCTCCAATAAGGTTTTGAGTGAGCCAATGAGCTCCCTCTTTCTGATTCCGAAGTTCTTGGCCGAGTCAACCTCCGTCAACTGCTGGTCCCCACTTGGCCCGATTAAGATCGATGCGTCACAACCCTGTGAATTGAATTTGTAATAACACACACATTTGTTCTTTCGACAAGTGAATAAATGATAATCAGTGTGTAATAAATAGGACCGAGAACAATGATATAATTGAGTGATTTTGCTAACATGGAGACAAATGAAAAGACTTCAGGTTTCCTATCACAATGGTCAATGGACCGTGAAATGTTTAGCTAAGTAAAGTGGTCGTAACGAAATTTCCATGTCCTGTTATCTTCTAAATATATAGCTCACTATCAAAAAACTTAATAGTCAGCAAACATATATAACCGTATATATAAAACATCTCAAACTTTTGTTTGTATATATATTAAAGCAAATTAAATAACAGATAAAACAAAAGCTCAAATTCATGTAAAAATTAATGACCAATTGTGAAAGGAATAATATATAACCAAAAGAATAATTAACTTAATTGAAGTATTAATGGAATCCTTAACATAATTAACACTTTTCAAACCAGATCCCTAATTTCGAGTTGAAAATGATTTTAGAAAGAGATGGATGTAGGAAGAGGTAGAGAACCTGAACTTGACAGTCATGAAACATAAGCCTTAGCAAGGCGGCAGGAGCCGTAGGATCAAGAGCAAACAATGGTGAAATTGAAGATCTCACGATCTCTTCGAGTCTTGGACATGTTTTCTCGTAGTAATTGTAAGATAGGTCTTCATAATTAGTCTCATTTTGGTCGCCACTAATGCACATGCATAACAAGCTCATGATTAGAAAACAAGATGCACAAGCTGCAGCTATGCTCTTTGGTTTCATCATTGTCTCTTTTTCTTTCTTTTGCTGGAGTTTGAGTTAATTGAAGAGAAGATAACTATACTATTGCGCTTGGAAGTGTATGTATGAATATATAGGAAGCCGAAGCTATACCCGTGACATTAATAATTTTAAGGAAAACGACGTTAATTTGATTTTAGCCGATTGGATTTGCTCGATTTTTGGGTTAAGTTTGGTTATCCTCATGCTTTTCTTTCACGAACCAAAAGAAAAAAACATATTGAATCCACAAAAGAAAAAAACATATTGAATCCACAAAAGAAAAAAACATATTGAACCAGTTTGGTTAGCCTGCTTTATACAATTTTGCTGGAACGATGTGACATTAATAATTAACATGCTAACAGAAGTAAATACCGGCCAGAGTTGGTATTGATTTAAGTATGGTTTAGAGCTTCTCGACCGAATCTATTGATAATTAATACAACGTTAATAAAGTAAACTATTTTCAATGGTAGAGATAGAAAAACTGTTTCATTTTTCATCTTTTTGCTTCAGTAATAGTTGACATAAAAGCAGTGAACCGGTGGACCGGTTTGGTTCAATAAATGGTTATAGGTGGGAACGGTTGATTGAGAAGACAAGACAGAGGAGTAGGGCAACATGCATAATGTGACTAATTAGGTTTAGTCTCACGTATGCGTTTATCATAATGTGACATGTACACACATATATTAATCTATCTATGTACACGTATATATTGCTATAGATTATACTGTGTACAAAATCAACATTCAGAAAGTTCTATATGCTAACTACCTTTAAAATAACCTAGAGATCTGTTAGCATTATGGTATCTCATATACTAATTAACAATCATTTGATTGGATGTTTCAACAACAGAAAAAATTCATGATTGTCTTGCTTAAATCAAAAGAGGCAGGAAAGAAAATATATTTGCAAGATAAATGGTTTCCTAAGAGAGAAAATGTAAATGACACAAGTGGTTAACATAATGAGATGTAACATATGATTAGTCCATTCTCTAGTAATAATCGGAAGACATTCCAAATTCAAGTCAGACAGTGTGATAGTCAACCATTTTGTAATACTAGGTTGTTTTTTTTTGAATGATCGGACCGGTCGATAGAGTTTATCAAAAAATAAAATAAATGACCTTGAAAAAATTGTATATAGAAGATGTCTCGGATGAATTTAGATAAGCTATAAAATAACTGGATCGCAATCAATAAATTCAAAAAAAAAATGAAGACAAAAACGATACACAAAAGTATATGGTGTCTTGATAAAGACGAGTAGAGAGTAATGCTGGAGTGAGACTAATTAATACAACTTTTTGGTGAAATGAATGTCAGTAACTGTTTTTCCAAACGTGGAACCTGTGATCCTGAATCTGTTTCCTGTTTTTCCCTTCTTTTAGATCCGCAACACGTTACTACTTGCTTTGTAGATTACACTCCATGGTTCCACAAGCTTACGAGAGAGTATCCTCTAATAGTTGTTGAGGTGGTTCCATAAAAAAATACGAAGCTCTAATGAAAGTCATTTCATCAATTCTAAAAAAAACAAATCAAAATATAAAGCAAAACATTTCAAACAATTTTATTAAATAATAAATAGAATGAGTTTATTTTATCTTTCTACTACATTTCATTAATTTTATTTTATTCCTCTTAATTCAATTTTTTTTTTAATGTGTACCAGTTACAACCGTAGACTTTATGGTGTAGAATTATTAACTAATCTTAATCAAGTCACTAGATTCAAAGGGTTTCCACGACCAAACATGTTATGACTGACCGTTTGTTGAGGGGAAATTTTCAAAAATACCACTTTTTTATATCACTTTTCATTTTTATCTTCATTAAATAGATATTTTCAAAAATACCATTTTTAAGGGGTAATTTTTTAAAAATTAATTAAAATCCGAAAATTTTAAATTTTTAAACTCTACCCCCACCCTACACCATCCCTTAACTCTAAACCCTAAGTCTTAGATTAATTAACCTAATGATTATAAGTGTGTTTTATCCTCTTAAAAAACAAGGATAAAAGTGATTAAAGTATTTTAAAAAAATAGTATAAGGAAAATGATATTTTTAACAATTTCTCATTTATTAGTTAGGAATAGACATAATTAAAGGGACTAAAATTATCAACGAGAAATCATTGACGTCAATTCTAAGTTATTGTCAACTAGACTATAGTATAATCAATTTCACAATTAACAATAGTATTAAACGGCTTAAAGGTGTAGCTTTCTTCTTCTGTGTTCCCATTCCTCATTAAAGTGAGCTTCTAGATTTGTTATGACAAAATATATCCCTTATTAAATCACCTTCTTTAAACGAAATGTATTGGTCCCGCACTCATCACAGCTATACCAATTATTTCTTTTGCCAAATTTAATTGCATTAATACGTTGAAAACGACTAATACTTACTACATCTCATGTGAAGTTGTGAACCATATACACTGTACATTTGAAAATTATTGCCACCAATTTGTTTTCCTCCCAACTCACATTTTTATGGATTAACAAAAATGGTTGTAAATAAAGAAGTATCAGTATTACGTATCTTTTTCTACAAAAACAAATACTCATAAGTCCATCATCTTAACAACAAAATTGGTCAACCCCACGGTTTATACACCATAAGACCATGTTTATCAGCGTCTCTTAGAACGAGGTTCTTAACTTAATTTGACACTTTTTTTTTTTTTTTTTTTTTAAATTTTTTTTTGTTAAGAGACGGCTCTTAAGACTCTTATTTAAGAGACGTCTCTTAGGTTTTCTTAGTTAAAAGTTAAGAAACGTATTTTAGAAAAGTTAAGAACCTCTGCTAAGAGACCCCCAATGTACATGCTCTAAGAAACCAATCTACTAAGTGACGTACTATGCATAGTTAGCACCTACTCCAAACTCCTAAGCCCTAACTGACACTGTTGAGCGTGAGCGTTATTATCTTAAAAGTGTGCCAAACACTTCGACTCAAGCAGAAGGTTTGGTGATACAAAGACTTTTGCTAATTCGGAAGGTTTGATGACTGCAAAGGGTCTTGGTCATTCGGAAGGTCATGAACCTGATATAGCCGTTGCAACTTTCTCCTTTAGTGAAGAGCGCAACAAATGTCCTTGCCGTCAAGAGTGTACGAGGATGACAGCTAAAGAAATCTTGACCTCCAACCGATTTGGGTGCTTGGATTCGTGTGCAATGATTAGCTGACATCAACAAAGAAATAAAGTTTCGTTTTTGTATAAAAAGAGAGTGTAGTCTCTGTATTTTCTCTTAAGAGTGAAAATATCAATAAAATAAAAAGTTGTCTTCGTCTTCCAGTTCTGTGTGCAACTTTCATGGTATCGGAACCATGGAAGAAACCACAGACACGTTCTCCACTCCATTTTTGAACATTTTGCGGTGTGTTTCACTCAAACTGTCTTCTACAAACTATTTCTTGTGGAAAATCCAGTTTGAGTCTTTTCTTTCAAGTCAGTTTCTACTTGGTTACGTTACATTAATGGCTCCACACCTCGTCCCCCTCCTACAGTGACAACACGGAACGGTGATGTGGTGACCAAAGCTGCTAGTACACCGTATCCGATGGTGCACCCGATCTAAGTAGTAGCCTATATAACTTAGGCCCATGAATATTCATAGTTAGCAGTTAGCACGTACACAACTACTCCGAACTGTCAAGTCCTAATTGTTACGCCTGAGCTGTTTTATACAATATCCTTTTTTAATATAATGTTAAATTTCTTCGAAGAAATATTTTTTTGTACATTATGTTTGTAATGTTTTGTGTTTAAACTAGAAAAAAATCTTAGAGCATTTTTAACTCCACTCTATTCTTTTCCAAAATAAAATAAAAGAAAGTATGGAATAAAAAATGTTATCTTACTCCATTTTTTTATTTCATAATGGAGTAATCTATTTTTTTGTTTGTTCACTATTCCATTATAGACTGAAAATTAGAGTAGAGTTTGAACGTTGTTTATTTCATATTTCTTTTTGTTCTATTTTGGAAGAAAAAAATGGAGTTTTCACATTAGAGATGCTTTTATAGCTAAAAACAGAGAACCCAAAGCCTTGGAAGCTTATGCTTGTGAAGCAAACCAGAACTGCAGAAGTGTGTTGAAACATAAACTTGATTTGGGTTAATCATTGGGCTAATAATCTAATAATCATGTTAGCCCAAATTTGACCCAAGTTCTAGAATTTATCTAGAAAAATCTTCCACCTCCTTAAGATAAAAATCTAGATATTTTCATAGAATTATCTAGATAATTAGAATAAAAATATCAAGATATTTTAGTAGAATTATCTAGATTTAAGAATAAAATATGTAAGATATTTTGTATTTTGGAGGCTATAAATACCTCCACTCTCTTCTCATTTTGTATCATCCAAGTTTTCAAGAATCATCCAAGAAATAAAAAAGTTTCCTCTTCATAAAATCTCTTCTCTTCAAACACTTAAACACTTTCTCAATTTCTAATAAGTTTCTCATTCCAACAAAGTGGTATCAGAGCTACAAGATCATTTTGAAGATGGCAAGTAGTGGTGTTCCCTTCCAAGTTCCAATGCTCACAAAGAGCAACTATGACAATTGGAGTTTAAGGATGATTGCTATCTTAGGAGCACATGATGTATGGGAGATAGTTGAGAAAGGCTTCATTGAACCAGAGAATGATGGTGGTTTATCTCAAGCTCAAAGAGATGGCTTGAGAGATTCAAGAAAGAGAGACAAGAAGGCTCTCTGTCTAATCTATCAAGGTTTAGATGAAGATACATTTGAGAAGGTTGCTGGAGTAAAGACATCTAAAGAAGCATGGGAGAAGCTTCAAACCTCTTACAAGGGAGCGGAACAAGTTAAGAAGGTACGTCTACAAACTTTACGAGGAGAATTTGAGTCATTACAAATGAAGGAAGGAGAACTCATCTCAGATTACTTCTCAAGAGTCTTGACGGTTACTAATAACCTAAAAAGAAATGGTGAGAAGTTAGATGAGGTGAGAATCATGGAGAAAGTTCTTAGATCGCTCGATTCAAAATTTGAGCACATTGTTACCGTAATTGAAGAAACAAAAGACTTGGAGACAATGACGATGGAGCAACTTCTTGGATCACTACAAGCTTATGAAGAAAAGAGGAAGAAGAAAGAGGATATTGTTGAGCAAGTTCTCAAGATGAGAATTGATCACAAAGAGAAAGTAGCCGAAATAATCCAAGACGTGGTGGCAGTCATTTCAGAGGAAGAGGTCGTGGTGTATATGGACGAGGTTGGAGACCATATGAAGACAACTTTAACCAAAGAGGAGAGAGCTCATCAAGAGGTCGTGGAAGAGGAAATGCAAAATCAAGGTACGATAAGTCAAACGTCAAATGTTATAGCTGCGGAAAGTTTGGACATTATGCTTCTGAATGCAAAACTCCAAACAACAATAGAGTTGAAGAGAAGTCCAACTATGTTGAAGAAAGGAGTAAAGAAGAAGATATGCTATTGATGGCTTACAAGAAGGATGAGCCAAATGAAGTTAGCAGATGGTACCTTGATAGTGGTGCTAGCAATCACATGTGTGGGAATAAAAGCATGTTTGTGGAGCTTGATGAATCGGTGAAAACCAATGTAGCTTTGGGAGATGAATCGAAGATGGAGGTGAAAGGTGAAGGTAATATTCTCATCCGCTTGAAGAATGGAGATCATCAATTCATTTCTAATGTTTATTACATCCCAAGCATGAAGACCAACATCTTGAGCCTAGGACAACTCTTGGAGAAAGGTTATGATATTCGACTAAAGGATAATAACCTTACTCTAAGAGATAATGCAAATAATCTCATCACAAAAGTACCAATGTCAAGCAATAGAATGTTTGTCCTAAACATTCAAAATGACATTACACGATGTCTCAAGATGTGCTACAAGGAGGAGTCATGGCTTTGGCATCTTCGGTTTGGGCATCTAAATTTTGGAGGCTTAGAGCTACTTTCTAAGAAACAAATGGTGAGAGGATTACCTTGCATCAACCATCCAAATCAAGTGTCTGAAGGGTGTTTACTTGGAAAGCAATTCAAAATGAGTTTTCCAAAGGAGTCGGAGACAAGAGCAAGAAAGCCATTAGAGCTCATACATACAGATGTATGTGGCCCAATCAAACCAAGCTCACTTGGTAAGAGTAACTACTTCCTTCTCTTTATTGATGATTTTTCAAGAAAAACATGGGTTTACTTTTTGAAAGAAAAATCAGAAGTGTTTGAAAATTTCAAAAAGTTTAAAACCCAAGTTGAGAAGGAAAGTGGTCTTGTGATTAAGACCATGAGATCCGATCGGGGAGGAGAATTTATGTCCAAGGAATTTCTGAAGTATTGTGAAGATAATGGTATTCGAAGACAATTGACGGTGCCAAGAACACCTCAACAAAATGGAGTAGCGGAAAGAAGAATAGGACTATTCTTGAGATGGCAAGAAGCATGCCTCAAGAGTAAGAATCTACCAAAGGAGTTATGGGCAGAAGCAGTCGCGTGTGCGGTGTACATATCAAACCGATCTCCAACGAAGAGCGTCTCTGGAAAGACACCACAAGAAAGCTTGGAGTGGAAGGAAGCCCGGTGTCTCACACCTAAGAGTCTTTGGAAGCCTTGCTCACGCTCACGTTCCAGACGAGAAGCGGAGCAAACTAGACGACAAAAGTGAGAAGTACATTTTCATTGGGTATGATGCTAACTCCAAGGCTACAAACTCTACAATCCTGAAACAAGAAGACAATTATAAGTCGGAATGTCATCTTTGATGAAGAAGGAGAATGGGATTTGGAGATCAATAATGAAGACTACAACTTCTTTCCATCTTTTGAAGAAGAGAACTTGGAGCAAATAAGAGAAGAACCAGCTACACCACCAACTTCACCAACACCAAGTTCTCAAGGGGATGAAAGCTCAAGTGAAAGGACTCCACGTTTTAGAAGTCTACAAGACATTTATGAGGTAACCGAAAATCAAGACAATCTCACTTTATTTTGCCTTTTTGCGGATTGCGAGCCTATGAACTTTGAAGAAGCTCAGAAAAGAAGTCATGGAAAAGTGCAATGGATGAAGAAATCAAGTCAATCCAAAAGAATGATACATGGGAATTGGCTTCACTTCCTAATGGGCATAAGGCAATAGGTGTGAAGTGGGTGTACAAGGCAAAGAAGAACTCTAAAGGAGAAGTTGAAAGGATACAAGGCGAGACTGGGTGGCAAAAGGGTATAGTCAAAGAGCCGGAATCCGAACTATGATGAGGGTATTTGCTCCAGTTGCCGTTTAGAAACAGTTAAGCATAATCATTCTTGGGCAGGCCCAAATGAGATGGAAGATGCATCAAATGGATGTCAAATTTGCCTTCCTTAAATGGAGATCTGAGGAAGAAGTGCTACATTGAGCAACCACAGAGGCCTACATAGCTCAAAGGTGAAGAAGACTAAAAGTCTTGAGGCTGAACAAGGCACTTTAAATGGATTAAAGCCAAGCACGCAAGAGCATGGAAACTCGATTGATAAGTACTTCAAGGAGAAATACTTCATCAAGTGTCCATATGAGCATGCACTTTATATCAAAACCCAAAACAACGATATATTGATTGCATGCTTGTATAACTTGATATTCACTGGCACCAATCCGATTATGTTTGAAGATTTCAAGATGGAGATGACAAAGGAGTTCGAGATGACTGATATTGGATTAATGTCATACTACCTTGGCATTGAAGTAAAGCAAGAAGAAAATGGAATCTTCATCACTCAAGAAGGATATGCTAAAGAAGTGCTTAAGAAGTTCAAGATGGAAGACTCAAATCCAGTTTGCCACACCAATGGAATGTGGAGTCAAGTTATCAAAGGAAGAAGAAGGAGAGAGTGTTGATCCAACACTCTTTAAGAGCTTAGTTGGAAGTCTACGTTATCTAACTTGCACAAGGCCCGACATCCTACACGCGGTTGGAGTTGTGAGTCGATATATGGAGCATCCAACAACAACTCATTTCAAGGCAGCTAAGAGGATCTTACGCTATATCAAAGGTACAATCAACTTTGGCTTGTATTACTCTATCTCTGACGATTACAAGCTTTTTGGATATAGCGATAGTGACTGGGGTGGAGACGTTGATGACCGGAAAAGCACAAGTGGCTTCGTATTTTTCATTGGAGAAACCGCTTTCACATGGATGTCAAAAGAAGCAACCAATTGTTACCCTCTCTACTTGTGAAGCGGAGTACGTAGCGGCTACTTCATGTGTTTGCCATGCTATTTGGTTACGAAACTTGCTAAAGGAGTTGAGCCTACCACAAGAGGAGCCAACGAAGATCTTTGTTGATAACAAGTCGGCAATAGCATTGCGAAGAATCCAGTCTTCCATGATCGGAGTAAGCACATTGATACTCGTTATCACTACATTCGAGAATGTGTTGCCAAGATGGATGTGCAATTGGAGTATGTGAAGACAAATGATCAAGTAGCTGATATCTTCACCAAACCACTCAAGCGTGAAGACTTTATCAAGATGAGGAGCTTACTCGGAGTAACTAAATCAAGTTTAAGGGAGGGTGTTGAAACATAAACTTGATTTGGGTAATCATTGGCTATAATCTAATAATCATGTTAGCCCAAATTTGACCCAAGTTCTAGAATTTATCTAGAAAAATCTTCCACCTCCTTAAGATAAAAATCTAGATATTTTCATAGAATTATCTAGATAATTAGAATAAAATATCAAGATATTTTAGTAGAATTATCTAGATTTAAGAATAAAATATGTAAGATATTTTGTATTTTGGAGGTTTATAAATACCTCCACTCTCTTCTCATTTTGTATCATCCAAGTTTTCAAGAATCATCCAAGAAATAAAAAGTTTCCTCTTCATAAAATCTCTTCTCTTCAAACACTTAAACACTTTCTCCATTTCTAATAAGTTTCTCATTCCAACAGAAGTGCTCTGAGTCTTTGATTTCCGGTAGCGGAGATGGATAGACACTTGTTCTTTACTATATTATACGATCTCTTTAAAAAATATATAATGTTTAAATTTATTGAAAGAAAAAAAGACTTTTATCATGTGTAATGTTTTCTGTATTATACAATATCAAATTTCGCCATTATCTAAGTTATAGCCTGTAACCTAGGCCAATGAATATTCTAGGATATAAAAGAAAACCCAATACCAAGGGTTGGAACATGACAATCCGTCTATAGAGCCATGTCACACGTTAATATACTCATAATATCAATATCAATTCATGATGAAGACATCGTTATGTGAAAGAGAATGTATCCTAGATTATAAACGACATGACTACATAATATGAACGATGGTAAAACATGATATGAATAACAAGTAAAGAAAGAAAAATCTTTTAGCAAAAAAAGTAAAGAAAATAACGAAAAATAGTCAATAGCAATGTTTTGATGAGTGGATAATCAGGTTTTAATTATTTTAGTGAACAAAAATAGTCAATAGCAATGTTTTGATGAGTGGATAATCAGGTTTTAATTATTTTAGTGAACAATCATTATTTTATTAGTCACCGAAGATAGAAATTATCCCTCAAAGTAGTTTTCGTTCATTAATCAAGAATAAATGTCTAAAAATAAAATAAAAAAACGCCTAAGTAAAACCCATCTATACCTCCTAAATCTCATACCTCCCAAAAACAAAACAAGACACACCCTAAATTTGAAAAACCTATTTTCTTAAATTTAACCTCTTCATTCACCAATATAATATCTTTCTCACAACCCCATTTCAAAAGATAAAAGTAAACCCCCCCCCCCCAAAAAAAAAATGATGAATCGTCGAACAGGAATGGTCCTTGTCCTAACCCTAATGGTAATGTCTGTATGGGGTACGGACGCATCAGCACTGCAAAAGACGAAGTTCGGCGCACCGCTTCTAACTGAAAAAATCGCAACAAACAGATCGATAATTGTCGATATTGAAGGCAAAGGAGACTACACTTCGGTTCAAAAAGCCATTGATGCTGTCCCTGTTGGTAACTCTAATTGGATTATCGTCCATGTCCGTAAAGGGATCTACAAGTACGTTTACGTTTACTAGGTTTAAACCTTTTACATTATTTCATATGCGTAGACCATGCATAGCACATAGTATATAACAATGTAATATATATGCCATTTATGATTTTAAAAGGGAGAGAGTGCACATTCCTGAGAACAAGCCATTCATATTTATGAGAGGCAACGGTAGAGGAAAAACGGTCATAGAATCATCACAAAGTTCGGTCGATAATGTTGCTTCAGCCACTTTCAAAGTCGAAGCTAATCACTTCGTTGCTTTTGGTATCACCATCAGGGTATGTCTATAACACAATCGTAGACTTTAATCACGTTAATGACATTGGTGTACCTTAATAAAATTTGTGTGATGAATATTACAGAACGATGCACCGGTTGGAATGGCGTTCACGTCTGATAACCAATCCGTGGCAGCGTTTGTGGCTGCTGATAAAGTAGCGTTTTACCATTGTGCGTTCTTCAGCTTGCACAACACTTTGTTTGATAACAAAGGTAGACATTATTACCATGAGTGTTACATCCAAGGCTCTATTGACTTCATTTTCGGTCGTGCAACTTCCATTTTCCACGTATGTTTATTTCTTTTTCCCCTCTAAAACATAAACATTTAGACAGCCAATAATATTTGATTGTAATAATTGTTACAGAACTGTGAGATATTTGTGGTATCGGACAAGAGGGTGAAACCCTACGGGTCAATCACAGCACACCACAGGGAAAACGAAGAGGAAAATACTGGTTATGTTTTTATAAGAGGCAAAGTGTATGGAATCGATGAGGTTTACTTGGGGAGGGCCAAAGGACCGTACTCTCGTGTCATCTTTGCCAAGACTTACTTGTCTAAGACCGTTGTCCCTGACGGTTGGACCAACTGGAGCTACCACGGCTCAACCAAGTTAGTCTCTGATTATTATTTATTTTGGCAAAAGTAATTTATATATTGTTCATGTTTATACTATAATATTCTTGGCACTTTGATCAGGGACTTGTACCATGCAGAGTATAAGTGTCATGGACCAGGTGCTGATAGGCAACGTAGATCAGATTGGGCCAAAGAACTTACAAAACAAGAAGTTGAGTCTTTCTTGTCCATTGATTTTATTGATGGTACTTCATGGCTTCCTGTTTGGCTTCAGCAAAAGTCTTAGAGTGGCTTATGCTGTGCCGTGTCTCGCGTTTGGCTTTGGCGTTTCGCGTTTTGGTGTGGCTTGAGAAAAAAACATATGAAGAAAGAAGATAGATATCTCTTTTTCTTTTTTGTTCTAATACAATGTTTATAGAGTGATTGGAAACTCTTATGTCGTTTGCACGCATTATGTAAGAGTTTCCATTTTAATAATATATGTAACCTAAGTTACAAATAATATCTTCCAATTTTTAAATATTCTCACGAATGATTAATTGGATTAACAAGCCAACGAAAAATATTTGTGAATATTGGTAAATGGCTTAAAAGTTTCTAGATATGATTATTCTTAACAAAATAAATCACAAAGGATACATGATATACTTTCTTCTCATATGACTTGGTACAGAAGTAACTAGCGCTAGCTTAGTTCAAAGCCAAGAATATATTTTGTATAAATATTTTAATTACTACGAAATTTAAAATATACCGCCAAATCCACCACCGGCACCACCACCACCGCCGAATCCTCCTCCAGCTCCTCCACCGGTACCACCACCAAATCCTCCGCCTGATCCTCCACCAAATCCCCCGCCTGCACCACCACCGTGACCCCCGCCTGCACCACCACCGAATCCTCCCCCAGCTCCTCCACCAGCGCCTCCTCCGAATCCTCCGCCAGCTCCTCCACCAGCGCCTCCTCCAAATCCTCCGCCTGCACCACCACCAAATCCTCCTCCGGCCCCTCCACCAGCACCTCCTCCTGCACCACCGCCGATACCTCCACCATGTCCTCCTCCAACACCACCGCCAATACCTCCACCGTGACCTCCTCCGAGTCCTCCACCAGCACCGCCTCCTGCACCACCTCCGAGACCTCCACCATGTCCTCCTCCAACACCACCACCAATACCTTTACCGTGACCTCCTCCGAGACCTCCACCATGTCCTCCTCCAACACCACCGCCAATACCTTTGCCGTGACCTCCTCCTAGTCCTCCACCATGTCCTCCCCCAACACCACCGCCAATACCTTTACCGTGACCTCCTCCGAGTCCTCCACCAGCACCACCTCCGAGACCTCCACCATGTCCTCCTCCAACACCACCGCCAATACCTTTACCGTGACCTCCTCCGAGTCCTCCACCGTGACCTCCTCCGAGTCCTCCACCAGCACCGCCTCCGGCACCACCTCCTAGACCACCACCAGCACCTCCTCCAGCACCACCACCGTGGCCACCACCAATGCCACCTCCTAGACCGCCACCATGGCCTCCTCCTACACCACCTCCAAAACCTCCACCAGCACCGGCACCTCCACCGCCACCAACTCCTCCTCCAAAACCTTTACCGCCACCAAAACCACCGCCAAGTCCACCACCACCGCCTCCTAACGTCTCCTTCTCAAGTCTCCTACACTCCACAACCCCTATCACCACCACTACAAGCATAAAAGCCAAAAACCCAAAAGATACTTTCCCCATATCTTTGATGTATTGTTTTCTAGTATCTTGCTAATGATCAGTATACAATTGTTATAGCTCACTTGACTAGTTACGAACACTATATATTCCTAGTAAGTAGAGAGAGCATTTATGAGATATGGTTGAGCGTTTCTCCACATGTTCTCATGTCCCAATCACTCATGTTCAGTTTTTTCTACAAAGCAATTAATGAGTGAAACCCAAGTGCCTCTTTTATAGTATTAATTTCCTATTCCTATCATAGATAACCTGTCATCTTTTATTTAGATCCATGTTCTCCTACTTTACAACTTCAGTATTGTATACAACTTATAGCTAACATGCAGAGAAAATTCAAAACAACGACTTGTTCCTAAGAACATCTCCAATCTACCTTTATATTTCCCTTTATAATAGCATTTAGATTTAAAATCACTTTAATTCTATTCTATTTTTTTCTGCTAAAATAAAAATTATTATTTTTGTTTCTATTTATAGAGGAAAATAGCATTTCTCTATATTTTATTATATATTTAGAAATTACTATTTTAAAGGATTTTTCTCTATATTTTACTTTATATTTAGAGATTACTATTTTAGAGAAATATATTAAAGAGTATCTCATTTTTATTATAAAGTTTTTCTATTATATAATAAAAAATAACAATATACAATGAAGATTGTCTAAATAAAACTTTAGCGACAGTGGTGGGAAGGTGAGGATGTAATTAATGTTAAGAATAGCGTACTCTCTTTTACAGTTAGAGCTTCTCAACTACTTCAGATTTGGTAGCCACATTAACTGCAAAATCCCCACTATCATTTTCATAATTAATCCCTCGAGTAACTAGAACTAACAACTAATTAAGTAGTGATTCTTGGAATGTTTCACCCCTTATGCAGCCCTTCTATGTATGAGAACAATTATGATATAATTTGCTGTAAAGATTTCCAGTAATATATTATTAATATACTATAAATTAACTATCAGTAAAGACTTATGGTAATTGACATTTCATTATGAGTTACAATTATAAAGGACTAGAATAGGCCCGCCCTACGGGCGGGAAGTTAGAATAAAACTATTTTCTATAAATTTAAATTAATTTTATAAAGCATTTTAAAAACATTGTAGATTAAAAATAATATTATAAACAAATAAATAATGAATAGAATTCTGAGATTTTATTGTTATTTTTAATAATCAATTTTGGTTTGAATTTAAGTGACAGTAATCTTCATTATTCTCTATTTTCAGTGTAAAGAATTTATATCTTCATTACATGTAAATTGTTTGATGTTTGTTAAGTTGGTTTGCAAAATTTGGTTGATTTTAGCTTTAAGGTTTTGTTGTAACAACTGTTAGTGGTATGATTCTATTGGTATTTTGTTTTGGTCGTTAATCATGAATCTATGATTAGTTTGAATAACTTCTTCTTATGCTTAGATTCCTTGTGTATAGTTTGGTGCTTGTTATTGATTTGGAATGTATGTGGCTTGTTTTGAATTCGGTTTTGTTTTACAGGTAGATGTCATGTAAACACTCAGATGTGTGATCAAGCAACATGGTAATTCTGAGTCAATGATTGTCCAATTTAAGTCCAAATAGTCAACAGTAGGAAGGTTAATATACTGAAAGTGGTGACATGTTTACACAATGCTTTGGTTTAGCCCGTTTGCTTTATTTATCTAAGCCCATACTATATGTTCAAGAAGTAATGATGACAATATTGTAGACAATCCTTTATAATGACATGGTTAAAAATGATGGTATAGATTAGGTTAAAGACAATACGCATTGGTTGAGAAAACAATCTCTGTGATTACTGTGAGCATACATTACCTAAGTAACCTAATTACCCCAATAACATTGTCATCATTACATCTTAAACATGTAAAAGATGTGAAACCCTGCTGTAGCTTCTGATAGCACTTAGAACATGATAAGTAGCACCATCCATTGCTTGTCTCTATTTCACTGAATTTGGCTTTGCAAAGGAACTCAACAGTCTGTAGGTATCAACATGTGAAGGAAGAGTTGAATGATAAAGTTTAGATGAGGGGAAAAAGAATCCATGATTGCAGTAACAATAAGTAAATTTACATACCTGAGGTGGGGAAACGAAGACGTAAGCGTTGAGCTCTAAAAGTGTGTTGGATGCTATATTCCGAACACCTAAAACTCTGAAGAAATTGAATATGAGCCACACCAAGACCCACCTAGTCTAGAGGGAATAACACTACAGTTGTAAGGAAGAAGATATTAGGAGAAGGTTGGACTTTCTTACACTTTAAGAAAATTCTTGCCGTCTTGAGTTTTCTGATCAAAATAAAAGCGTGTTCCAGAAGTTGCGTTGAGAAATAATCAAACATAAATTTGCTCTGAAAGTCAGTAGAACCAAACTAAACAAAGTAAGAGTTAACTATTGTTTATCACTTTATGAAAGTGAATACTCAGTTTACTAAGAAACTCATATCCAACTAACAATATATATATAGGTACGTAAAAGAGAATCCAAAGGAATGTCCTCAAAGCGTTGATCGATTTGAAGCATTTAGAAGATGATGTTCAACAGATTTAATTTGGAAAAAAGGAGACAACTTTACAACTTATTTTTGCTGGGATTCTTAAAAGAAACATCAAAAGACTGGCAACGGCAAAAAAAAAAGGCTAAACAGAAAAGTAAAACACATGAGCTCCCAGATTGGATTCCAAAATGACTCAGAAAAAGACACATACCAAAAAAGTTCAATTTACTCAAAAAGACAGCCTTCTTGAAATTGAAAGAAGAAGCAAATGTGGACCTTTAGTTATCTGCTAGTGTCCTCTTCATGAGAATGGTGAGACCCACAAGCTAGCAGCCTTTCTTTACATTGCCAGTCTCCCAAAATCCCAGGAGAAAAACTTCGACGGTGGAGCCCCTTTCAAATCGGCGAGTAGTTGAGAAATTTTTGCCATTCTAATCTCTGTAATTATTGGAAAGAAAATGATTTAGGGGAAAGAACTGATGAAATTCAAAGAAGGAAACTAACATATTTATAGCTCTGAATTCACACAATGAACGAAAAGAGGCGGTTCATTGAATGAGACATTGTGTGAGGAGAGGGGAATCAGTGTTAATGCAAGCGTTAAGGACCATGTATGAATCCAGTGACTTCCGTAACGGTTCCGGATTTCAATTAGATTAAAAGAAGTCCAATCGGTTAGCCAAGGTTGGAAGCTTCCAACTGTGTTTGATCTGACTTTATCGTTGCCGGCGGTACAGTGATTTCTGAGGTGTTAGGCTGAACGTGCAGCAGTGACTTTATCCATTGTTCTTCGATTGATTTTTTTTGCCAAATATGGAACTGATACTGGTTGAACCCTTGAGAAAGCCTAATTTACAAATAGATTTGCAGCTCACTCAGAATTTAAACAATAAACCCCAATATTTGTAAGTGGTTTAGTTTTAATTGATGGAAAGAAGATCAAAGGACGCGACAAACAATATGAACGGAATCGTCACGCGACTTCTGTATCTCAATCTCTCTAATGGCAGAGAACTGATGAACCATAAATCTCAAAACGACATGGATTGAGAGTCTTAGGTTTTACGTGGATGGGCTAGGTTTATTGAGTATAATATAAAGCCCAAACAACCAATAACAAAACCCACAGACATCGCCGAATTCAGTTTGTGAAACGCAACGTTTTAAAAGAAAAGACAGGTGTCACACTCTCCTCACATGATTTGTTGACGTGGCTCTTTAAGAAGAGAGACCATCTCTTCTTTATAATAATAGATTGGTCAACCAATATCACTCTTCTTCTTTTCATGCGTTTGCCACTCTCTCGGAGTTATCAATATACACAGTGCAGACAAAAGAAAAAATAAGTCTTGCAGATAACTCTCTATTCTTTTCTCTATTAATCTCACCGGAAACAAAAACTCTCTATCCTCCTCCGGTGTCGTTAGGCTCTCACACAAAATACACATACAACAAGAATACAAACTCTCTCTCCTGCCAAGTGTGACTACTATGGCATCATCAACATCATGTCTCCGCTACCACTGGCGGTTGACAAAGGGGGTTTCATAGGAACGGGGAGCTCGAGTATGATGAGGAAATATGAGCGTTCTGACTCTCGGATATACTGAACCTCATCGTTCATGAGCTTTAGAATCTTTCTACATACGCTTAGACCTAACCCTTCAGGGCTGGTCCACCTGCTGCTATGAAACATGTCTCGGACCAGCTATGGAGGCAGACCTTCACCTGGACACGCCATTCTGAAATCGCAGAAAATCAAGGCATAACAAGAACCCAAAACATGCTAATTTGAATACACTAAGGTCTACTAGTTCTAGACCTATGGTTCTGCAGAAGTAACCAAGCCAAAACTACCACCTAAATAACGATCCAAAAACCAAACCATTCTCTATCCAAAAAACCAATAACAAAAACATAATGCCTAACTATGGTTCAAAGATATGAAGACACAACAATGGGAACAATGAATGTATATACCTGAATTCTGTGCGGATAGCATAGAACCCATCAGCCATTTGCTTGGGAACATGGCTTAGATGGATCTCCACCCACTCCTAGGACTGTGCATACATGATTATACTTAGCAGAAACTCAGCTAGGAGCTGTTGAATCCTTATATGGTCTCCATAAACTGCTATAGATTTGATCTCTTCAGGGATGTCACGGATCAGCTGAACACCTCTCTCCCTTAATAAGAACATCGCCTGGCTATCGCGTTTATGACACTTCCGAGTAAAAACTCTGTTCTATGTAGCTCAAAGGAACTGATCAAAAATGGACAAAAACAATATTTGGCATCATGTCACGTTTTGTTAAGTAATCAAAAACCATTTTATAGATAATTCCAACTATGCAGCTCACCCATCTTCAATCCTTTCAAGATCCATGTCACTGACAATCCTCGAGATCTGTTTCTCGCAAGAAACAGTTGTTTCAAGAAACTGTTTCTAATCCTCGTTCAAGTCTGTAGCTTCCAACAGCGAGTTTGTGAAACGCAAACCGCTTAGAGGATTCTTTATCGCCTGACAAATGTAAGCTAGCTCTTTCGCCTTCATTAAACATTATGTGTCCTGCCTTCGTTGGATTGCTAAATCTTGTTGCAGCTCAGGACTCGGGATCTGCAAGAAACAAACAGCCCCAATAACCTGTCATTCGAGGTTTACACGCTTGTTTGCAGTCAATAAAGCTTGAACAAACTTCCTCTTGCGGTCAAAAAACGGGAAAGGGAACTTGTCTGTTTCTTGGCCACCGATTGCATTATGCAATACAATCATGAGCTTAGTTAATGCATCAGGACCCTTCAGTTTGCAATAGCTCCCAAAAACTTCCCCAACAAGCATTTTCCCTATCACTTCACTACGAGAACAACCAGTGAGCTTTTCCAACGCGGTGTTCCACTCCAGGCAGCAAGTGTTCTCATCCGCCGCAAAGATTGGTGGAATCAGCGGGTTTGGGCTATGGACAATGGCTTTGTAGTCTCCTTGTATGTTGATGAACTTGTCCATTACGATTTTCTGACCAGTAACATCCTGTCCGACAAAACAGACGCCAACAATGTTGTTAGAGTAGTCTTTGCTCAAACACGCATTCACAACCACAAAAACTGCTTTCCCTTGTAGTTCAGGGCTGAAAGTTTTCAGCTTTATCTCCACATTCTTATCCTCGTCCCCTGCAAAATGCATCAAAATAATCAAACAATGTATATATACTGCAGATACAACATAGTTGGAGAACTGAATATACCTCTGAGCGCACGAGAAATGAGCTTATCAACAGTTTTTTCATTCTCTTATCAGATCAGAAACCAGAGACTTGCCCATAGCTTCTTCAACTGAGAGACCAGTCAATTCAGCAATCTTAGCGTTCCATCCGTTAATGCATCCTCCAACGTCAACAGCGAATATAGGCACAGTTGCTGTCTCGATGAGTCTAACCATCTCTCTTGCAACAGCACCTAACTCATCAATTCCCTGCTCTCCTGCCATACTATACGGCTGAAACGCACCATCTGTAGTTTTAGAGTTCATAGCTGCCTCAGATTCTTTAAAACAGTCCCTTAGAATCAACTGGAGTGAATGAATCGCATCCATTTCCGCAGTTTCCCATGGCTGACTTCTGCTCTTAACAACTTCAAGAAAAGCCTTGAAAGATGAACGAGGATGCATCCGTTGCCCATCATCTTTGTCCTCTGGATGATGGTTAGCACCTCCCCATTTGATTTCTTTAGCTGTATGAGAACGGAACCAAAAAAGGAAATCTCTCTTTGTGATATACGCAACCGCCATACCGCACACATCATCCCCTAACGCTGCTGCTCCTGGATATCCCGCGTCCCCTATCCGTGCTTAAACCAGTTGAATCAGCGTGATTCGCAAGCAACCACTCCACAATGTCTTTTATCTGAGCTTTAGTGGGAGCAACACCCAAAGGGTAATACTTCCTGTGGTAAAGAAACGCTGCACCGTCACATTTCACCAAGTCCATTATACTAGGACTCTGTGTAACAATCCCTGCAGGCGAGTCACGCAGAAGCATATCACATAACAGTGTCTGCGTTCTCAAAACACGTTTCTCCGACATCTGCAAAGCTAACTGCAACTCCATCTTCAACTGTAAACCAAACGCCTGCATTAGAAACTCGCACGCATATCTTAATGGAAACGGTATGCAGCGAGAAAATGTATGATGGCAAACAACCAAACCCCAAAGCCTAATAGAGCTTCTCCCACCACCACCAGCAACATTACTCCCATCTTTTTCATTCCCGTTTATTATAACTGCCGTTGCTAAAGACGCAATAAATCCCATATTATCCATATACTGAGAGTGACAACCATGAGGAGCCCTAAGAGTAGAACCAACCAAACACATAGACTGAGTCAGCCTATCGTCTTGGACCACAAGAACCAGTGTGGCATGACAATCAACAATCATACGCACACGGTTCTGCTTAAACAAGAACCTTGACGCTTGAGGAATATCAGTTGCTGGATAATGCAAACCAATGTAAAGCTCTAAATCCTCTCTCCTACTCTCCGCCACAACTTCTCCATGCTCGTCTTCGCGAAACTTGTACACCATCACACAGTCGTATCCAGTTAAGTCTCTCACACTCTCCACAACAGTATCACAAAGCAACTTAATATCTCCACCGAGAAGCGACTGTAACTACGAGATCGCACGAACAACGAGCTTCTGAGACTGGACCGCTCCAGCGATCGAAAGCGCTGGATCCTCCGATCTAGCTGGCTCTAAATCGATCACAACACCAACGTCAATCATATGCAGAATCGCGTAAAACGGCTTACCAGTGTACTTAGAATGGATCCAAACAGGATTCAACAGAGTGATCTCTCGAGCCACGAAGGCACGTTCGAGGAGGATCGAGCTTGAGGAGGTGAAGAGAGAGCGAACGTCCGTTCCCATGGCAAGAATCTCCAGTCTCTCGAGGCTAGGAACGGACTGTGGCGTGAGGCCTAGCATTTCCCGCGCGTTCTCGATGTATCCGATGATGGTGAAGGTGGACTCGTCAACGTTGATCATGCATCCGAAAGACTGTATGTAACTGCCACGCTGGATCCTTGAGAGATAGGCTGTGATTTGCTGTTCGAGGACGGATGAGCCGTACGTTGTCGTTTTGAGGGATTGTGAGTAGTCGAATGATTTACCTGACTCGCCGGATTGTTCGAAAACGGCGTGGAGTCTCGCGTCGACTGTGTATTACTGAATCGCTTTGCTCATTGATTTCGTTTGCGGTCTGAGAGACTTCGTCCTTAAGGATTCAGCTTGTTATTTACGGTGACTTGACGATGATGCTTCTCCGCCACGGCCATGGCCGCGACCACTCCCGCCGCCGCTTCCTCCTCTGGAAGCCATGAGTGTGATTCTCGAATTGTTGAAGATTACGTCAGATTATATCGAAAAGGGAGTAAGGTTTTGGAGAGAATTATTACGCTGAAAATTGAAACCGAGAGGGGGACTCGAAAAGCAGGATTCTGTAGAAGCTGCGATTTTCTCGAGAAAAGTGGTGAGGTTTCGAGGAAAATTGAGATCAGAGATTATTTGAGGAAAAAAAATATCAAAAAGGTAGAAATTGGGTTATGGAAACCAATTAAATGAAGCAGAAGGCAATTGTGTGTTTGTGATAGAGAGAGAGAAGAGTCTCTTGTCATCTTCCTCATTGGCTGATGAAACTTGCTTTGACTGTAAGTTTTTTTTTTGTTTTACTTAACTGTCGTGGTTGTTGAAATCACCCGAAGCTTTGTTATTTTTTGTCACACTTGTGAGAAAGTAAGATCCAAAGAGTTTGGCCCAATATCACGTGGGCTATGCTTTATTCTCACTAGTGCACGCACGTGGCCCCTGGGCCTGTGGCGAGTGGTATCGAATTCAAATCGTACTTTTTTGTTTCCTTTGTTTGGTTTAAGATCGTTGCAAAGTCTAAATCCGATGAAAGGTAAACGTTATCGAAAAAGTTGAATGGTGGTTATCGATTCTCACTATTTTCTTAGAATATAATAATTATACTCCGATCGCCTACGGTTAATGGAACACCCACGCTCATTCTCTCGATTGTGGTCCGCAATGGTCGATACGTAAATTTTTCAAAAACTTGAACATCTTGTTTACTTACCCTGCAATCACCATGATTTATTTTCGTACTTTAGTATTATTCTCACAGTATCACAAATTATTTTTGAATAGGTTACCCATCATTCTACTACTCTAACTTAAACACACGCTTAATTCTAGAATTTCAAACGAATGTATACCGTAAAAATAAATGCACTTTAATAATATAAGTAGTAAAATCAATTCTCTTAATTTTTTTACATAGACTAGATATCAAGAAATTTCAGACCATCTTTCTACAAAATATATTCTACAGTTTTACGCGGATAGTATCCTAGTTTGCTGTTAAATTTACCTACAAGCATATTGCTGTATTTGATGTACAAAATTGGATTTTGATGAATAGAATTTTTTTTTGAACAACTGATGAATAGAATTTTTTTTTTTGAACAACTGATGAATAGAATTTTTTAACATAAATTAAAATTCCTTACGATTGGATGACTACAAACTTAAACATGCACCCATTCGCACTGGAGCATACTGTTCTTTTTGCGCTAAGAATCGTCTTCAGAACTCCCAACCAATAGTAACCCACCACGTGTCTGGGCAATCCAATTCAGCTAAGCCATCCGAAAAGCTAGCAACGTGGCGGGCTTCTGCACCAGAAACAATCCTCAACCCGAAGTTACCAAATAACCCTTCACTAGATATCTATATTTTCAAAAAACATAAAATCTGAAATTAACGTAGGGGTAGAATCGTAATTTGCTCGACCATCATTCTTCTTCTTGTCCGAACGGAACCTCCTCCATGAAAGTACAAAACAGTTTTATCAGTTAAAGCCTTTCTTCTTCGAAACAATGCACTTCTTGGTTCCGACTTCTTCATCTTCTTCTCCTTCTCCGGCCAACACATCTTCCTTCTCTCTCTTATTCCTCGTCTCGGATAATCTCTGTAAACTACCGGCGAAAATCCACATCGGAATCCATGGAATCTCCGTTCACTCATCAAAGCACACGTCTCTGTGTCATGCAGTCGTGGACAGGCCTTCTTCAAACGTACCATCGCAAAAGGAATCTCCGGACGGGGACACGGAGGGAGTACTAGTAGTTCGACGGCCGTTGCTGGAGAAGGATTCTAACGAGGAAAGGTATGAAGCGAAGATCGATGCTGGTCTGAGTAAGATAGCGAAGAAGATGCCGATATTCGAGCCGGAGAGATCGGAGTCTTCGTCGTCTTCCTCAGCGGCGGCTGTTGCTAGGGCTCAAGAGAAGCCTCTTGCAGTGAACTTGGACTTGTCTCTGTATAGGGCTAAGTTTCTAGCGAGGAGTTTTAGATACAAAGACGCTGAGAAGATTCTTGAGAAGGTAAACCATTATCTACTTGTTGTAATAAAATCAATTTGTCATGATTCTTATGCTATCTTGTTTGGTTTTAAAAGTGTATAGCTTACTGGCCGGAGGATGGGAGACCGTACGTGGCATTAGGGAAGATACTGACCAAACAAACCAAGTTGTCGGAAGCAAGAATCGTGTATGAGAAAGGGTGTCAAGCTACACAAGGAGAGAACGCATACATTTGGCAGGTTCTATATAGGTTCTTGTTTTGATTTTGACAACTTTATGTTTCTCACTATGTTGTTAATTTGGAACACAGTGTTGGGCTGTCTTGGAGAACAGATTGGGGAATGTAAGAAGAGCTAGAGAGTTGTTTGATGCAGCTACGGTGGCTGATAAGAAGCATGTAGCAGCTTGGCATGGGTGGGCAAACTTGGAGATAAAACAAGGGAATATTAGTAAAGCGAGGAATCTGCTTGCAAAAGGCCTCAAGTTTTGCGGACGAAACGAGTATATATACCAAACACTTGCCTTGTTGGAGGCTAAAGCTGGTAGGTATGAGCAGGCAAGGTACCTGTTCAAGCAGGCCACCATATCCAATTCCAAGAGCTGTGCTAGTTGGTTGGTAAGTGGTTTTGCGTCATCAAACATGTTTTTCATAAGTGTTAGGACAGTGCCATTCAAAACATGTTTGCTCCATTGTCTATGAACAGGCATGGGCACAGTTGGAGATACAGCAGGAAAGATTCCAGCTGCTAGAAAGCTTTTGAGGTAAGAACAGTGGAGGCTGTATATTCATGACTTGAGTGCATGTTAAGCCATTATTCTACATATGAAAGATTCATGATCTTAACATGCTTTTATTTATTTTCAAAGAAAGCTGTTCAGGCAAGTCCTAAGAATAGGTTTGCGTGGCACGTGTGGGGGGTGTTTGAAGCTGGAATAGGTAATGTTGAGCGTGGAAGAAAGCTACTGAAGATAGGTCATGGTGCTGAATCCTAGAGACCCTGTTCTCTTCAGTCCCTTGGGTTACTGGAGTACAAACACTCATCTGCTAACCTTGCTCGGGCTTTACTAAGGAGAGCATCAGAGCTTGATCCTAGACATCAACCTGTTTGGATTGTAAGTATACTATATACAATGTAGCTGTGCATTAGATGAGATCTTCGCAAATAAAGTTGGTTTAAAGCTTTATGTCCTGTCTAACAGATTGTTACTCTAATTTTTCACGATAGTAGACTTTCGGTTTTACTTAGTTCTATCTGGCTAGCGTGATTCAAGAATTCTTTATAACGTGTGGTCATGGAAGAGTACAATGATTTGTTGCAAAGGTGTGTTCTGGCTTTAGGCTTGGGGTTGGATTGGAGTGGAAAGAAGGAAACACATATAACAGCTAGAGAACTTTACCAAAGAGCTCTTCTCCATTGGATGCATCTACGCGAAAGTGCTGGCTCGTTGTTTTAAGCAGGTAAACATTCTAATTAGCCAATGCCCCACCACCCTATCAACCAAAAGCTTGTTCTGAATAATAAAACAGCCTGCCCAGATTTGCCTGGAAACAAAAGTCTATGTCTTTCCGGAGGCATGGGGAGTTTTAGAGCAGAGAGCAGGAAACCTATCAGCAGCAAGAAGATTGTTCAGATCATCACTGAACATAAACTCACAAAGCTACGTTACGTGGATGACATGGGCACAACTTGAGGAAGATCAAGGAGACTCAGACCGTGCTGAGGAGATCCGTAACCTCTATTTCCAACAAGTAATCTCTTATCTTTTTACACATTCTTGATCTTCCTAGTAGAGTTATTATTCATCATGTTGATAGCTTCTTCTTCTTCATTGCAAAACAGCGGACAGAGGTTGTTGATGATGCTACGTGGGTCACGGGGTTCTTGGACATAATTGACCCGGCTTTAGACACAGTTAAAAGGCTCTTGAACTTTGGTCAGAACAGTGACAACAACAGCCGGTTAACTGATACACTTAAGTACATGGGTGGAGCCAAGGAGAGTCAATCTAGTCAGGTAGCTGGAAGCTCTGTGGGAAGACGTGAGGACACTGAAACTGGGAGTGGGTTTAACTTAGATGCGTTTTTACGAGAGAAACTGTCGTTGGATCCGTCGAAGGTAGAGGTTAATCTTGATTCTCAGAGGCTAGGGAGATTCATTAGAGGGAGAACAAATGGTGCTTGAAAACATACAGATTTATTTTGGGGGGGGGGGAATGTAAACTGTAAAGATGAAGAGGTCTGTTTGTGTAATTTTTGTTTATTTGTTGTCATTTATTACAAAAAGACAGAATCTGAGTGTCTTCGATTAAGGTCAAGAGTCTGTTTGACTTTAAACTTCTCTGTCCGTTACAAATTTTCTGTGAAGATATTTTATTTATTAGTACTGTTTTATGAGCTGCTCTAATTCAACGGCTGTGATTATCTTTAAGTCTATCCAACGGTCAGAAATAATGATCACAAGACCGCGTTACAGGGGATTAAGACTCTCAAGTCTAGTCCTTTCCGACCAGACACCACTTGTCTTCCAGTAGCGCCATTTTGTAGACAGAGAAAGAGAGAAAGAATCAGGCTTTTGTTGGAAAAAGGTAATCATACAGAGAGAGAGTATGGCGGAGAGTGGTGGACGGAGGATCGGAGTGGCGGTGGATTTCTCGGAGTGCAGCAAGAAAGCACTGAACTGGGCGATCAACGTGGTTCGCGACGGAGATTATCTAATACTCATCACCGTGGCTCCCAGTATGAATTACGAGGAAGGCGAGATGCAGCTCTGGGAGACTGTTGGATCACGTACGTTTATCTAGCAGAAAAATCTGTGTTGAAAGAACTTAGAATTACTCATGCATCGTTTGAAAGATTTTGTTTCACTAAGTAGTTGATCGTCTCTGGAACATGATGAAGCCACTTTTGATACTAGTGGTTTGAGTTCAAGTGTTTCCTACAATGATCTTGTTGTTGTTTGACTCTGGTTTTGTGTGTTGTAACGTTTCCAGCGTTGATTCCACTGAGTGAGTTCTCTGAAGCTTCCGTGATGAAGAAGTATGGAGTGAAGCCTGATGTTGCAACTCTTGACATTGCCAACACTGCCGCTAGGCAAAAATCGGTAAAGCTTCTTGTTTTCCCTCTTAGGATGGATCTCCCTTTTCAATAGTACTTGCACAGAGTAGTCCATAAAGCGTTGTGTGACCTTGTGAATTGTGACCATTTTGATCTATATGAATGAAACTTTTTGTATCTGTTAAATGAAGAAGATCTAATTGTTGTTGTGAAACATGATGCAGATTACAGTAGTGATGAAGATATATTGGGGAGATCCTCGTGAGAAGATATGTGAAGCTGTTGAACATATCCCTCTCTCTAGCCTTGTCATCGGTAACCGTGGCCTTGGTGGCCTTAAGAGGTTCAAAAAAAAAAGATTCCTCCCCTTTCTCCAATTCCTCAACACCTCAAACTTGGCTGATTACACATATTGTGACAAGTCTTGTTTCTTTTCTGTAACAGGATGATAATGGGAAGTGTTAGCAACCATGTTGTCAACAACGTGGCATGCCCTGTCACCGTCGTGAAGTCTCACCACTGAGCTTTTTCTTCATCTTCTTCGCATCATTTGCTCCGAGAGCCTGAATGACCTGTGGTGTATTGTGTTCGTTGGTTGTGTCTGAATTTGTATTTTCAGACTCTTGTGTGTGACTTGTAAACCGTGTATGTTGTGCATCTTTATTTGTTAATTGGTGAAACATACTTACACCTTCTAATAAACATACTCTTCTTGAGGGGTTTGGACCAACTGATTTGCTCTTTTCAATCATGTCTATGGTTTGTTTTAGACAAATCATAACTTCTATTGTCTCTGCTGTTATAAAGGAAATGACAAGTTAAGCGCTAACTACTTCTATCACTGAGGCAAACCATTGATCTGCATAATCTTAAGACTAATTTCATAAACAAGTTAAAAGTAAAAGTCTCAGGACTAGAAAAGTGCAACAGACACAGAAACACAAACACATTAAGCTAATATCATATTGTCTCAAAAGAAATATAAGAAAGCAAGACACTAAACACTCCTTCATCAGTTAATCACAGTGATCTCCTCTCTGCTCTTCTTGGTGATGAGGACAAACTCCGTGGGTTTGATGAGCTTGAAGGTACACTTATCACCAACCTTTAAAGGGACCTCTCTTGCCAATCTACTCCATCCACTTGAGAAAACTGTTCGAGTCTCCCTCACCAAGCAAAGCACATTCCATGAACACTTCCTTTCCGAGTGATGTATCGTGTACTCCATAGACTCATTCGGGATATGCGCCTCCTCAAACGCCCTTGGAAGTAACTGATACAAAAATATCAAAGATACACATATCAGAGACTGTATAGTAAAGCTGTTGAATAGTTCTTTGGTTTTAATCTTACCAGAAACTTGAGGTATGACTTCCTTATGGTGATTTTGAACTCTGGAACACCATTCTTCACTTTCTTGATTCTGATCTTCTTCTTCTTGAATGTTTTGAGTTTCTCAGCTTTCTTCTTTCTGCCTCTGAGTCTAGCTCCTCTCGACGATTCACTTTCTTCCACATAACTCACCACTTTCTTGTTCTCCTTCTTCTTGGATGTTTTGGAAACCTCAGCTTTCTTCTTTGTGGCTTTGAGCTCAACTCCATCCATAGACTCACATGTTTCCTCTTCCCTCTTCACATCCTTGTAGCTGCTATCACCTTGTTCTTTCTTTATGCCACCTGTTTCCATCATCAAATTAGAAAAAAAAAATCATTCTTATTCACAATCTACTCTTAAAGCATTGAACACAAAGCTTACTGAAAGGAGTTGTTGGCAGGGCTTTTCGTGGTACGACAATCTCCTTGCCATTGGGCTCGTAGATGTTGACGTTGAAGCACATTAGTCCAGAGTGAGTAAAGGTAACGAACTCGTTTTCACCCAAAGCATTGTCGCTCAAAAACTGGTTCCATCCAGACTTCTCCATGTAGTAGAACCTCGGGTTCTTGGAGATGTCTACTTCCCATGAGCTTCCCCACTGCGCTCTTATCACCATCTTGTATGAGAAGTCACTGTCCGAGAGATTTTGCATGAAGTTGTAAGGAAGTGCTCTCTGATTTGGACATACAATGAAAAGAAACAGTTAACTTTCTTGTCAAACTACATCAAAGACTTGAAGGGGTCTATAAATGTTTCAAAGAGAAAACAAATGAAGACACTTCCTTAACAAGGCAAAGCAGTGAACCTTTCAATAAACAATAAGACAACCAAAAGATTCAAACTTTTCACACACAACTAACGAGATTCAACTTTTCAAATCCTTGAAACATCAGAGAACCAACGTTTCAAACACAGTGAAGTTTCAGAGATCCAACTTCGACCTTTGAAAGACAACCAAAAGATTTTAACATGAAACCCATTAAGCATAAAAGAAAGAAGAGACTCTGCTTTTGAAACAAAGCTTATCAAGAAAACCACAACGTTCAGGACAAAGATAAGGTTTAAAGAAAAAAGTAACCATGCATTCAGAGGATAAGTCTGCACTCTGGAAGATCTTGAAGAAGCTCAGGTTCTTCCTTTCTTCCTTAATCCGACCAAAGCCACCGTTCCAATCCATCTCTCCTTCAACTACTACTTGTTCTTCTCCTTCACCCAAAGCTATGTGATTTTTACTCCTTCACTATCTCTGGTTCTCTCCGGTGTACTAACTAGTAAGTAAAGCGTGACCGTTATTACTTTACAAAGTACTTAGCCTTTTTTCATTTTATTTCGAAATAACTATTGAAAAGGATCCTCGTATAGTCATTTATTTTGTTGATTTGTAAATGGTGATAGAAAAGACACAAAAGCTGTTACAAAACTGACTTCACAGACACGCAAAAACAGAATGCTTGTTTTAGTACCTGAACATCCCTTATGTGGCAAAAGCACCCTCTTAAAACTTCCCCTTCTTTTATGTTTTGTTTTTATTACAGACTCTAATAACAAACATTTAAATTATAGATTTAAACCTCATTTTCAATTCAATAACTGTTAAAAAAACGTTTGTTTGGTTTTGGGCAGTCAAAGGTCAAAGTCTTTTTCTCTATAGGTATGGTACTACCCGGATGAGATCACCTTTGCGGATCATACCAAATTCATGTCTTGAATCTTTGACGTTAAAGTGTATTTAAATATAGAAATTTGGAAACTAAATAAAATCAATACTTTTAGAGATAATGTACTGACTTCATAGTGTTAATATGAAATAGTTATGAACATACTGTATAATCCACATTTCAAATTCTAGTAAAAATCTTCAAATACAAAACTTAAAATCATAGGAGAAAATGACAAATCAACGAATTGACTTTCTCGAATAATGATATAGATTTCTAATATGAAGAACAAATAGACCTTTTGCATGAATCTAATGTGTAGATTTTTGTAATAAAAATTAAATGATGATAATCAGCTGAAAATACGCCAATAAACTATTCTTTACTTAACAGAGGTTTATACGTAAAGATGCACACAATACATAAAAAAAAACCACCAATAAATTGCTGGATAAGTCTTAACCTAAGTAGCAGGATAATTAGAAATATTGGTGCAACCTAGGAATCTCAATGGACTAGGAGCATTATAAAAAGGCAAATTACCAAAAAGAAAAAAGTACATGTACCTAATTATTATGGTGTATATATATATAAATTACAAATAGAGATTCGATCATTGAAACAAAAGCGACGAATGATATCCGACCTACAAGGGATGTGACAGAGGACGGTGCTCTCTAGGCTTCAGGTGACATCACTGGGAGGAGTACGATCTACTTGTAAAAAGTGGAACACGTTAACCAAAGATGAGGGGCTTTATAAGAAGCACCTCGGTAAAAATCAATGGAGGAAGGTGGTGATGCTCCTGGACTCTAAGGTTTATTTGATGAGCATTGATCTCCCTCACTCCATCTATAGAGCGTATAGGTAAGCTCGTTTAGCCGAAAAACGACGGTCCGGCTGTCCACATATCTAAGATCTTTCACTGTGACGGTTTATTTTATGCGTCACCAAAGACAAGACAAACCCTCGAGTTGTGGTTTGGAACCCTTATAGTGGGCAAACAAGATGGATCGAACCCAATGATTCTTACAACAGAGACCCAGAGATTATTATAACAGAATTGACGGGTACGCTCTCGGATACGAGAAGACTTGCTGCTTCGCTTCTTCGTAGCCACAAAGTCTTGAGAGTTTGTGATTTCTAACTACCGGAGTTTAAGAGCGCGAGTTTGTGAAGTTTGAACTCTACAGTTTGAACTCCAACTCGTGGAAAGTTGTTGATGTCAACCTGACTGGAGTATAGGGATTGATCAGCGTGGCTTGTCTCTAAAGGGCAGCACTTACTGGTATGCTAAAAAGATTCAAGTTCCAGGAATAGATATATCAAGATCCTCAATGACTTTCTTACTATGTTTTGATTTTACAAAAGAGAGATTTGGACCGTGTCTGCCTCTGCCTTCTCACTCCTACGGAGACATAGTGACCCTTTCTAGTGTTAGAGAAAGATCAGCTTGCGGTGTTATATCAGAAAGGTGTACCTCCATTACACGTTCAAGATATTGGATTAGTAGCAAGATCGAGCCGCAACGCAGTGTCGTGGACAAGCTGTTCTTAAGTGCTGATATGAACACTCACGGTTTTCGGTCTCTTGAAACGGTGGGGGTTTTTTCGTTGATGAGGAGGAGAGGTGGCACTGGTTCTTGATAAGCCATAGTAGGTCGCGTCACTCGCAACATTGCTTGCATTCATTGGTAAAATGACAATTCAAACAGTGGATTCGTAGGCTGTCAGATCCTTGTCTTAAACTCTGCATAACATACATCGTAGCCCAGTTGTGTGCTCTTATGTTCCAAGCTCCGTTGAAATTATGTAAACTGCACACCAGTATCTATTAATTTGCTGTTGTCAGTGCTATTTCAGATAGTTTTTCTTTCTGGTAATTTGAATATGGCTATGCTTTCTTCACTATCTTCATCTTATTTATATTGCACCATCCAATATTTTGCTTTCCTAACTATGAAGAAGATTGGTAAGAAAGAAGAATGCATCGGCATGGATGATATCAATGCTCCCTCACTCTTCTTTACACCTTGTTAATCTTTTATACGCTCTAGTTTATCTCATAGACACATCAATGTTTTCAGTTTAAACACACCAGGTATGTGATATCATGTGATATTCGAACATGATTTTGCTCTTGGAAGCAATGTTAGGATTAGAGCTTTGGATATAATGAAATCGAAGTGAATTGAATAATGAATATCGAGCAACTATGAGCTCTGATAGAGTCTCCATTGCTACTACGGATCTCCCAGGCGGTCTCTTACTAGACCCAGCTCCCAGGCGTCTCTTACTAGACCCCTTCCGTGCTGGGATCAACTGTTTCTATTCTTATTACCTAAACCCCATATTTGTATTTGGGTGCAAGTAGACTGATTCCTGTATATTTTATATTTTGGGCTGCAGGAAAGACCGTAATCACTAGTGACCATGCATTGAAATTGGAGTCTGTCCCTGATCGGATTGCAATTATAGGAAGTGGTTGTATTGGTCTAGAGTTCAGTGATGTTTACACAGCACTTGGAAGTGAGGTTACATGATTTTTATCTCTGTAAGTGCAATCGTAATGACTGAAACTTGTCAATGTTTTCCATCTCTTAGTCTTTGTTTGTCTTTTCTTGCTTACTTGATTGATTTTGTTAGCAGTTAAAAGGGATCTATATACTACTCTATTGGCTTCTGGATATAATCTGTAATTGTGCATATCTAT